>JZKD02S1736560.1:217322-237555 GCA_000966675.3 Picea glauca | reverse complement strand
TCCAGGTGCTCCACTTAGAGCCGTTCAGATCTGCACCTGCATTATAAACAATTCCAGACCCCCCCCTCCATTAAAGGCAGAACAAGCGGGGGGGTCCGGAAACCAATGTGAGCCGTAGATTTGCACGCTTTGCTCTGGACCGTCCAGATCTGTGCAAAGATTATCGCCGATTTCGGACCCCCCCCCCCCCCTTCCGTTAAAGGAAAAACGCTGAGGGGGGTCCGGGATTGTCTGTGAGCCGTTGATATAATCATCGAGATCTGGATCATTGGAAGGTGCATGAAGGATAGGTTGGGAGCGGAAAATGTCAGGTGTAGGAAAACTTAGGATAAGTGCTTTCACATGGGTTTTTCTTCGATTTTCTTATATACACCACCAAGGAGACATCATTTCAACTACACTTAGGCATTGGAGTCATAGGGTAACATATTTATTGATCTAGCTTTATTTGGGCAAAGGAGGCCAAGCAGTTAACCTACATTCTAACCTACTTTCACAAAGCAATTAACCCAGATTAAACTGTTGGGTTAAGATTTTATTCTTTCTAGGGGATATCTGACCAGGATTAGATGGTATGATCAGATGTATTCACTAATTCTAACCTAGGGGCTATCTAACCAGGATTAGATTGTCTGATCATATGTATTCACTAATTCTAACCTATGGGCTATCTGACCAGGATTAGATGGTCTGGTGAGATGCATTCACTAGCCTATCAAAATTGAAAATTTAAAAGAACTTGGTCATGCTTGAAAGGTATGACCAAGTTGCTATTATTGCATGGGGCTTTTTGTTTCCATTCTTTTATGCCCTCTTTTCTCTTTTTCTTTTTTCTTTCTTTCTTTTCATTTCTTTTCTTTTTCTTTTCTTTTTCTTTTCGCAAAAATGAAAAATAAATTTTCCAATAAAAACACTAGATACAAATAATATCAATAATATCCAAGTCATAAGTTGATTCCCATAATTTATGGGGTGATAACATATCTGTCAAACCAACTCCATCTCATACTTGCATGTGCCATAATGGAGTAGATAGCCTCTTTGTGAAAGACAACCAAAGTGCATTGCAGTTTGCTATTTTGATTTGTTTCCAGCATGCATAATTTAGCTTAGTTTCTATACTCGTGACATTAGAAATTACCTTTCTTACTGGTGTCTTGTAACTCTATTGATTATGAATCTTGGATTGATAATTAATGAGTGCATTATACTAAATATATAAGCAACACAACATTTTGGCGCCGTTGTCGGGGACTTGAAAACGGTAGGAAGTGATTTTTAGCTTAGATTATTTGTATAAATTTTTAATGCTTTTAAGGCTGCTTGAGGGAGGAGGATAAAACATTTAAGATATGAGTGAAGAGCCATGCAGCCACTAGTGTGGGGTTCTCCAAAGCCAGGTTGCCTTCTTACCTTCTAAATAGAGTTAGGATTTCAATTCAGTTAAAAAATCAAATTTCCATTTTATGCATAGATATAGAGATAACAAGGGTAGATTTGTAAGCTCCAAAGATTCAAAAACACCCCCCCCCCCCCACTAATCCAACTGACATTGGTGTAGGAAAAATTCCAGCAAGAGAAAATTCAATGGGAGCCAGCGAGTCTCTAGAAGGAGAACCTAAAACAAAAGAATCAGTATTGGGATAGGTAGAATGTGAGTCTGTTGAACATTTAGAAGACACAGAAAATCCAGTTTCTAAACCATCCATCAGTAGAATGGAAGAATAAGAAGGAAATGCAACCACAGAGAATGAGACTTTTGTCCTTGCAATCTTGGATATTTCTAGAAGCATTAGCATGAAGAATATCCCACTATCATCGTTACCCACTTTCAGAGGTATGTCAACTGAATATCCAGATTTATTTTTATTCGAGTTTGACATATTATGTAGAAGCTATAACTACTCAGATGATGCCCAAAAACTTAATCTCTTTCCTGCTACAATAAAAGATTCAGCCTTAAGATGGTTCATGAGCTTAGGAGAAAATACATTCTTCTCTTGGGATCAAATGAAAGATACATTTTTACAGAAATACCAAGACTATTGTAAGGATAATGTTAAAAAAGACATTTTTAAAATGCAACAAACAGAAGATGAAAGCCCTGAAGACTACTTAGAAAGGTTCTTATACAACTATCAGAAGTCAAAACTATTCACCACAGACCCAACTATAGTAAGAACTGTATTCTTGAAAGGTCTCAGAGATGATTGCATAGAAGTTTTAAACTTGTTGAGTTAAGGAGATGTACACAAAAAGACTTTTTCAGAAATTGTAGATTATTGTAGGAGATAATTAAGAGGACAAGCTAAAACAAGCAAAGGACCAAGAGATCCTTTTAGCAGAAATACAAAACAATGCTCAGGGATTGTCTCCAGAACTAAATTAGGAAACTTATTGGAGAACTTTAAAACAGACAACTTGAGCACAATAAGTAACCAGTTAGATACTTTGAAACTGAAAAAGAAACAAGAAGAAGAGGCTGCCTTAGCAATATTTTATCATAGATGCCAAAAAAAGCACAATGAGAAAGAATGCCCATTAAATGTCATAGAAATCTATGGTCTGTGTACACTAGAACACCCCACATCTGAGTTTCCAACCTTTCTTGAGCTACAAGCCATGTATAGGGGAGGAGGAGTCTCACAAGAACAACTACACCCTTCCATAAGACCTTGGAGAGCCCAAAATCCCAATACATTTTATGATCCTAATGCACAATATCAACAACAACAATGGGGTCCTTCCCCAATGACCTATCCACCATGGACACCTCAACAAGCTCAAACTCAACCTTGGAAACAAGGTTGGAGGGGACCTATGTATGGAAATCTCGCTTACCCTACATGTCCATAGTACCCTGCAAACATTTCCCAATTACTACCTGGATTCAACCCACCACAGATGCAAGCTTTACTCCCACCTCCTAATCAACAACAATTTACAACCCCCTTGAACCCTAATCAGTAGCAACAAGTATCTATAAATGCCAATCAACAACCACAAAACCAAGCTGCCCATAATCCTCCGAGACCAACAACAATCCATGCCCAACTAGTCCCTAACCCCAATAATTGACCCACCCACCCTGTGTAGAGTACAAAAGTTCAAACCTTTCCCACCTATGAAATTCAACTACGATCGGGGAAAGTTGTAAACCAATCAAATCCTACAGTAATAATTCAGGAAGAAAATGATAATCATTATGAGGAAGAAAACACTCAAACCACCCCTGCAGAAGAAGAGGCCTCCCCTCCTATTCCAATCACTTCTCAGTCTGTACGAGTACCCCAACAAATTAATCTCCCACCTTACCCCGAAAGACTATTAGTGAAGAAACCCGACCCACCCTTGTACAGAGATATAGAAGATGAATTAGGAAATGTGTGCATAAAAATACCTCTACTACAAGCCATTAAGGATATCCCTATATACACCAAAATCATAAGGGATATTTGCATTAAGAAACCAGGAAGGAAGAATAAGGAACCTCCCCTTGTTCAGGTAGTGGGACAATTATCTGAATTTATTTCTGAAATTCCATACAAATATAATGACCCTGGAAATCTAGTAGTGACTGTTGAAATTAATGGAATTTATCTACCAAACACACTCATTAATTTGGGTGAAGCTATTAATGTAATTCCTTTTGACACTATGCAAAATCTCCAAATCAACCAGTTAAGACCAACCCAAACCATGATCGAGTTTTCATATAAGTGAGTCATTAGCCCTGCAGGAAGTCTAGATGATGTCAAAGTCACTCTAGCTTCTTGGGAGAATCTAGTAGACTTTTTACTCATCTATTCTAAATCATCCTCCAAACCAGGACACCCTGTGGTTCTTGGCCGCCCTTGGCTGGACACAACATATGCCTTTATCAGTTGTCAGTTTGGCGAGATGACTATATCCAATGGCACACAGCCAAAAACTTGTCCTCTTCCCTCCTGCCCAATTGGCATAGGAAATACCTATTTGGTTAGAAAACCCTTATGGAGAGGAAGATTGCATCAGACCTCTGTTAACACTTGAACAAGTAAGAGGAATACAAGGACAATCATATGAACAAGTCTTAAGCTTATTTTTGGCTGACACAAATTGCATTGAATACCCAAGGTCTTTTGCAGAATTGTCAAATATTTTTAGTTCCGAATTTCAACAAACTTGGCACCCTGATATCACTCAATTATATACTTTATCACCAACCTTCTTAGATAAAGAATAAACTACTAAACTTGTTGAGATTATCCCAAGAAAACCTTTGTATATCAACTCTAGTTTGGAACCAAAACAAAAGACACAAGTGATTGAAATGCTCCAAGGACAATTTGATGCCTTTGCATGGGATTATGTAGACATGAAAGGAATTCACCCTGACACATGCACACATCATATCTACACTAATGACCAAATCAGACCAGTTAGACAGCCTCAGGGAAGGATGAATCCAGCCCTTAAAGATATTGTAAAAGAGGAATTGAAAAAACTCCTTCGAGCCAGTCTCATATAGTCCATTTCATATAGTCAATGGGTATCTCCACTTGTCATAGTTCCCAAGAAAAATGGTAAGTGGAGGATATTTATAGAGTTCCGGGAGTTAAACAAACCCACCCATAGGGATTATTTTCCCTTACCATTTATTGATCAGGTGCTGGATACCTTATCCGCAAAGAAGTATTTTTTGTTCTTGGATGGGTTTAGTGGTTACAACCATATACAAATAGCACTTGAAGACCAGGAGAAGACCATTTTCACCTGCCCTTGGGGCACATATGCTTATAGAGTGCTCTCTTTCAGACTTTGCAATTCCCCAACCACTTTTCAAAGAGCTGTCCTAGCCATTTTCTCTGACTTGACCAATGATTGTGTGGAGGTCTACATCTATGAATTTACAGTCCATGGACAAGGTTTCCAGGAAGCATTAACCAGTCTAGAAAAATTCTTGATTAAGTGTAAGGAAAATAATCTTTCCTTAAGTAATGAAAAAAAAAAATAATGCTCACTGAAGGTATTGTTTTGGGACATCACATTTCCGGTTCTAGAATGAGAGTTGATCCGGAAAAGATTTATGTCATCACACAAATTAGAATACCTTCCTCTCAAAAGGAAGTCCACAAATTTTTAGGACATTCTGGCTACTATAGAAGATTCATTTCGAATTTTACAAGCCTAGCTACCCCTTTATTCAAATTATTATCTAAAGAAGCCGAATTTAAGTGGGATGATGAATGCCAAATATCTTTTGAAATTCTTAAACATAAATTGTCAACTACCCCTATATTAAGAGGACCAAATTGGTCCCTTCCTTTTCATATCTGTACCGATGCCTCAGACACAGTCCTTGGGGAAGTCCTTGGACAAAGAGAAAATCAAATGCCCTATGATATTTACTTCATCAGTAAAAATATGTCTCCAGCTGAAGTTAATTATATGGTCACAAAAAAAGAATTGCTAGTTGTAGTCCATGCTATCAATAAATTTAGACACTATATTACAGTATATCAAGCTTTTGTACACACTGATCATTCAACCATCAAATTCTTAATGAACAAACCTGTAACAAATCCTAGAGTTACTCGATGGCTCTTGTTATAACAAGAGTTTAACATCAACATTATTGATAGACCTGGTAAAGATAATCTTGTGGCTGATTTCTTATCTAGAATGATTCATCTGGGAGATAATGCACCAGTAGAAGATAACTTTCATGATGAAAATTTATTTTCTATTTCTACATTCACTCCATGGTATGTAGATGTCGCTAACTATCTTGTGATAGGGAATATGCCACATAAATTGTCTCCTAGAGAAAAATAGAAATTAATTCAACTAAGTGAAAATTACATGTGGCACGATGATTGCCTCTACAAAAGAGGACCAAATTTGGTGATCAAGAGATGTGTAAGGGAAGATGAAATTCATGATATTCTGCAAGCCTGCCATGATGGTCCTTGTGTAGGACACTTCGCAGACAAAAGGACTGCTTACAAAGTTCTGCAATTTGGTTACTACTGGCCCCATATTTTCAGAGATGCTAAAACCTATGTATCCAATTATTATGAATGCCAACGAATGGGTAAGCCTACTGCACAATACCAAATTCCACTTCAAGCCCAAGTAGCTATTGAACCATTCAAGAAATGGGCATTAGATTTTTTAGGGCCCATTAACCCTACATCTAAAAAGAAAAAGTATATACTTGTATGCACTGACTATGTGACTAAATAAGTTGAAGCAAAAGATTTACCAGCTGCAAGTGAACAATCAGTTGTAGATTTCGTTTTTAATGATATCTTTACTAGATTTGGTGTACCTCGAGAGATTGTGACTGATCAGGGAACTCAATTTACCTCTCATCTAGTCAAAGCTGTTACAGAAAAGTACCAAATCAAACATAGGAAATATACACCGTACGATCGACAGGAAAATGGACAAGTAGAATCTACCAACAAATTTATTGAGTCCATTCTTACCAAAACAGTATAGCTGCACCATAAGGATTGGGCCGACAGATTATTAGAAGCCTTACGAGCTTATAGAATCACCTGGAGGAATACAACCTTCAGGATTGTAGTACAGGTTGGCATGAACTTGGATGAAGCCCAACAGAAAAGACTCTTACAACTTAATGAATTGGATGAAACCAGGTAGGAAGCACTTCAAAGAACTACCCTCATTTAAGAACAAAGAACAAAATGGAATGACAAGTATCTCGAAAAGAAAAATTTTCAACAAGGAGATTGGGCCCTATTGAATGACAGTAGATTCAAGAACTTCAAAGGTAAGTTAACTACCCGTTGGATGGGACCTTACAAAATTGACACTGTCTATGGTAATGGTTCAATCAGAATAAAGACAATTGATCAACAACATACACCACTACTTGTGAATGGTCACCGGTTGCGAGTTTACAACAAACCCCTGTCAAAAGAAGAATTCCTAACTCATATACTACCGAATTCAGATATGTAGATGATCAGTAAGGAAGGAGACCCTCCTACTAATCCACATTGATTGATTGGTTTATTTGAAATTTTTTTACATAGGTGTGGATCAAATTTTGTTAATAAGCTGAAGGTAACAAGAGATTCTTACCTCCTTTTGTTTTACTTTCGCAAATTTTTTTCTTTTTTTTTATAAGTAAATTTCTATAAATTATTTGATCCTTCATGAACTTTCTAAACATCAGTTTGTAGGCATCAACAATATTTTGTTCTTATTCAGTACCAGAAATCCTGTTCTGGTTTGGTACCAGCAGTCCAGTACAAGCAGTTCGGTACCAATCCGGTACCAGAAGTCTGTCCTTCTACAATACTATCAAGACACATTACCTAATTGACAAAGAATACTATGCATATTTCAAAATCTCATGTCAATTAATCTAAAGTACGAAGCCATGCAAACAACCACTTAAGCTGGAACCAAGAAGCCGAATGCAGTATCAAATGGAAACCCTTGTGAAGCAATAATTTCTTTTGGTTCTGTTGACAACTAAAGGGAAGTATTTTAATTTCTTTTGGTTCTGTTGCTTAAAAAAAGAGAAAAAAGAGGGACACAATCTTTACCTATGATTTCTCAAAGAACCATAATCCACTTCAAAGACTAGAAGTTGTCTTTACCCAGTATTTCAGCATGATTTAAAGGAAAAAAATATATATTATCCTATAAGTAACTATCTCATGCTAACCAAACTTCAATAGTATTCATTAGATTATCTTGTTAAAGAGTAACATATGAGTATATGAACACTCTCTACCATAGTCACACTAGAAATTTTTTTATGGAAGAGGATGTACTAGTACACTAAGGAAACTTTAGGTCATTCTCTTATGGACAAATTCAGACAAAATTATACATCTCGATCACTCTAAAGAAATAATGTGCATAAAAAGTTTATTTTTCCTTCAGACAAATCTTTAAAAGACATTCAAAAGAAGAGTACATGACTTCCAACCCAATACCATCCTAGTCTGTTAAAAGGTTTTCAGACGAGCCTCCCCTGTCACCGTGCAAATAACTCTTTAATAAAAACCAAAATAGGTGACTATGGACAAGAAGCCTCTGATGGAAAAAGGGTTTAAAATACTAACCCACCAGGATACTGAACAGGTCTACTGGCAATGGGTACTAGTCTATGGTATGACTAGGAAAACCCATCAGGGTACTGAATAGACCTGTTGGCAATGTGGCATTCTGCCTGGGGAAGGAACCTCTCACTAATTATCACAACTACCCCACCGGAGTACTGAACAAGCTTGCTGGCAGTGGGTTCTGGTTGAGAAATGTCTCATCTATACTTGTCTGATTGAAAAATTCACTTTTGTCATCCAAAACAAAAAGAGAAAAGGTCACTATTGGATTTAATGAGATACAAACTCCAGATTAATCAACAACATAATTACTTCAAGCAAATGTCCATTTGAGAATCACCCTAATTCAACTTATTGGTTTGACATCTAAAGCCTACATTACCTATGAAGGAAACTTATTAAGAGTGGATCCCTAACTAGGGAGTCTAATCTACTTATACTATGAAATTTATCTATAACATCCAATGATAGTAAGTCTCTAAAGAAAGTTAGGTGGGATCTGTTCTTCTGGAAAACATATAAATATTCCCCTGATTCACTAATGAATGCTACCTTTGTCAATAATCCATCAAAAGAAGGGCAATTTCACTTTTTAGGTATCAGATCATATGCTAGGTGATAAATGTACTTCTAGAATTTGATTGGTTTATTTTTCTCTTATCATCTTTTCTCCATTATGATATCAAATGTTGAATATTCTTGCATACATATATACAACATCTTCAGCATGGGGGAAGGTCAAAGAGCCCCTTCAAAACTCTTTTTCAAACTCACATGATTACCCTGCAGAACCAAATACAAAAGAACATAAGCACAAAATAAAAGAAGTACAGGATATTCCCGTACCAAGTTTTCAAGAAACTTCAGTCTAAAAGGATGAATTCTGACAATTTACAAGCAGTCGCACATGCTATGGGTATTGATCATACAAAGGTAAAAGAAAAGGTAACATGGTATTTATTTTCCTATGCTCATAAAACTACAATAAGTATGAAAATATATACTAGATCTTATGACCTTAGTATTAAAACCATGAACCTATCCCTTCTACCCATATGCCTAAACTTAATCAATCTTCTCATAGCGCTCGAACATGGTTAAGGGAAAAATCACATCAAAATATGAAGCATGTCTAGTAATGATAAGCCAGGAATATATTTCGCCCTTAAGCAATTCACGAACCTATCTTATGTCATGAACCATGATCCAACATCAAATTCACCACCTGAAAGTCCAATCACCTATCCCAAAATGATTCTTTGATACCCAAGGTCTTTTCCTCATCATTACAGTAACGGGTAGAAATGAAATGGCTTATCTGGGTGGCCAAGCCATCCAGATAAGCCTCACCTGGTCATAAATTTTCCTTGTGGCATCCTTACTTAAACTTACCATTTTCATTATCAACACCATCACCATATTCCCCTTGTTGTGAGCTTTCTCCAGTCCCGAGCCTACTCCTCTCCGGTACCAAACCCTTACCCTCATTAATTGACTAAACCCTTGTGCTACAGCCCAATCCTTTTCTCACAACTTATAATGATGGTCATTAGTAGACATGAACCGATCTTCCAAATTTATATAGAAACCAAGGAGTTCCAATTATGTCAAGAAAAATATGTTAGATCGGGATGGATGCCATTTTTGGAAAAATTCACAGGCTGGCGCGAGAAGATATCTCACGAATTTATTCAGGGTTACGATGGAGAGATTGCACATACAGGCAATCTACAACTGACAATCAATGAAGCAACCTTAAGGGAGGTCACAGGATTACCTAACAGAGGAGCCAAATACTTCAAAGGTGTAGGAATCAACAAGGAAATGTGCCAACAATTCTTGAAAGAAGACCATCAACACCTTGACTAGAAAAAGGGGATCCCTAGGAACTATATCAAGAAAGAGTATCATCCAATGATTACTAGTCTTCAATGATTTGTCACTTGTGAGGGAAGGTATGTTGTGACCTTCATATATCGTCTTAGGCTTCTATTACACTTTGAAGGAGGCCCTGAAATTGATTTCCCATACTTTCTATGGATGAGTTTGAACAAAATGGTAAGAGGTGTTAAATCCCTATCCAAAATTGCAAAGACTAGCATTTACCATCAAGGTCTCATTAAAATTCTATTTTTACATGAACTTAGGAAACCGAGGATTAGCTGGAAAACCCTTATCACTTGACACCTTCCCACAGAAAACAAACATGTGGAGGAAACCCAACATGCTCCAAATAAAAATAAGGAACCTCAAAGGAAAAAGGGCAAGAAAGATAAGACAACTCCACCATCATCTAGGACAACGAGCCAACATGAAAAAGAAGGGCTCTCTTCCATAGTCAATAAGACTTTTAAAAGCTCTGAATCAAAAGGTAAAAAAAAATTAGTAGAGGAGACTTCAACAGTGGCAGTTGAGAAAAAGGGCCATCAGACAAAAATGATGAAGAAAGGGAAGCATAGCTCAGAAACTAAAAGTAAATAGTCTATGGCACAATCCCCTATCACCATTTCACAATTAGAAAAGAAGAAAAGGAAGCCTGTGAGCACCCCTGATCCGGTACCTCCTTGTAAAAGAACCACGAGGAGCATGGAAAAGAAAGGAAAAACAATCGTCCGTCCTCATACACAGGAAGATCCAATCGATCTTACCTCCCCTTGTGAAGATTTATTAGTCAAAGATGACATCCCTAGTTTGACTGAGGAACAAGCCACTATTACTTTATGTGGGATAAGGGAGGAATTCGAGGAAAGGGAATGCATCCAGCCAGTAATGATGGAGTCAACAAAGACCTTGACAAAAGAACAAATGAAGAAAAAGATTGGGGAACTGCAAAAACAAAATCAGGAACTCAAACAAGAAGTGAAGGAATACCAACTATTGGACAAGTATATCAAAAAGGGAAATGAGCAATTGAAAGAAACCAGCCAACAACTTCAAGATGACCATGAAGAGACTTCTAACAAGCTCAAGAAGGTACTATGACTCCTACAATACGTTAGGGTCATAAAAAGGGAGCTGAAAGTAGAGGCCTCAGCCATCAACATCATTGATCCACCAAAGTAAAGAACACAGTCTCAAGTTTTGAAAAATTTTGGGTTTGTTTTCAGTTGCATGAGGACATGCAATGATTTTGGCATGGGGGAATGTTGAGACCTGAAATTGACATCCCCATTACCTTATTATACTATTCATCTATACCTTTTTGGCTTACCTAAGCTTGGGTGAATGACAAGAATGCTACCAGTAGCCAGTGATAAGGTCATAAGGTAAAGTATCATTAATTCATGCATTTTGTGGTTTATTGAGCTAGGGAATTAAATATTTCATGTACTAATGCTTCAATTTTCCATGTATAATCTTTGACCTCTAGATAAATCCAACCTTCCTGTAGCAGCTCATCTATCTGGTACTTGTGTACCAAGACTGCCACTGTCCGAATCTAGTACTAAACACATCTGGTACTAAAATCTCATCTGTTGCGATCCGGTACCAATGGCCATGGACTGTCGTGATCCGGTACCACCATTTGTACACTGTTGTGATCCGGTACCATCTACCTATCACAATCCAATACCAATATAGAGCCCAATGTACCAAGTTTAGCTTCGGATGCCCCAAGACAATTGGTGGATGTTTATTTTCTTTAGCAAGGCTATGCTAGAATAGTTTTTTGATTGCCTCATCCTCATGCACTTCGTGTCATGAGGATGAAGCTAAAAGATGTAATCGAATAATTAAATTTAAACATTTGAATGATTTGCAAATCATTTCACCTCCTTGTGTTTCACAACTAAGACTGTTAAATAGCCATGGCAAGGATGGTGGAAGTGTAGGAGAGTTAGCATATTACCAACATGTGATATAGCATGTGATATTGTAGAACATATTCTGAGTGAAGACTAATAGAAGAACGCCATTTATCTCCATGTATTGATTGTCTATGATTGAATATGAGTTGAGTTGTTAACAAAAGATTGATTTTATGTTTTGAGATTTGAGTGAGAGTAATGTGTGGGTTGAAAACAAGCTTACTGTAGAATTTAGTAGCTAACCTGTTGAAGCCACAAGGGCCCATTGTCCAACAAATGTCAGCATCTTCGTAGATTATCATTAGCATTTGTTTTCAATAGTGTAAATGTTAAATTAGTTGAAGCTTTAACTCTGTTAGATGATAGTAGTACAACTTAGACTAGGATTTCCATTACATGATTTCTTAGAGAGCTTTACTCGCCCTGTTTTTGCATATGCTCTATTTTTATGAATTTGATTTTGTTCTATAGACATGAATGTTGGTAGAAATAGTCAGACATATCTGAAGGAGAACTAGTGAAGTTCACAACAACACATTGTGAACCACAACATACTCAGTATTTTGACTATTGAGCTACCCATGCTATGTCTTGATGATTGATGTGTGATTTCCCTTTCAGAAGTTTGGATTGCATAGTTAGTTTTCTGGGTCATATAGCGGAGTTGATATTTCAAACCAAATCCATCTCATACTTTCATGTGCCATAATGGAGTATATAGCCTCTCTGTGAAAGAAAACCAAAGTGCATTGTAGTTTTCTATTTTGATTTGTTTCCAGCATGCATAATTTAGCTTAGTTTCTATACTCGTGACATTAGAAATTACCTTTCTTACTGGTGTCTTGTAACTCTGTTGATTACAAATCCTGATTTGATAATTAATGAGTGCATTATACTAAACATATAGGCAACACAACAAAAATCATTTGTTGGCACAGGGATAGACCCAGGGTTCAATGCTCAAGAGCACACCAACAAAACCCTAACTACCGACCCTTTTGTCAACACCTATGAAGCAAATGAAATCTCACCCGAGGTAGAGGTAGGGGTGGTTGCAGGACTCAGATGTCTACAACCTTATCTGGGACACCAATCTATGATTACAACACCTTAAGAAATCACTTAGCAGTTATAGTTCATTAATATTCAGCCTTAGTTTACAGCACAGATAAAACCTAATAACAAAACAACATAGTATTCACACATATATGATATATTCAAGAACTAATCACATCAACATATATTAGATATAAAATTAATTTATATTATTCAACACTAAGCTATCATATCAGATTCTTCTAATCATATATTAGTGCAATAAAAATTTAATCACATAAACAAGAGAACAACCATAAATCACAAAGAAACCACAACACAGGGTATATCTGGTTCACCCCCAACCTGAGGCTACATCCACCAACTCTTCTTCTCTTTATTATCTGCTGTCAATATTCTACATGCATAGAGCCACAAGATCCTACTCTGCATAGGACAAGAGATCTGCTCGCACTCATCTAGATCCTCCTTCCCTGAGCTAGGTTACAACAAAAATCCTTTCCACAATCTCTTACAGTCACTTGCACTTATCTCTACAAGTCTCACATAGTATGCACAAAGCATCTAAAATCCACACTTGCACTTAGCACTTAGCACTTAACACTTAGCAAGGTACCAAAAATACCTTCTCTTGTTGTGCAACTTGACATTGCTCTATGAATGCTATTTATATATTACAAAAAGGGCCTAAAGATGGGTAAACCCATGGGACGACATTCCCATACCCATTACATAGCCGAAAACACCAAATGCCCTAAAAAGGGGCCGAGATCCCGTGATCTTCGCTTTGACTTGCACTCCGCCTTTGATAGCCTCTCAAAGTCCCAAAATAGGTCAATCATGACCAAGGATTATCAAAAATTGGTCAAGGGTCAACACTCAACAATATTACCTTTTCTGAAGGAGACGAAGACCCAATAAGACATTGGTTTGTATGTGAAAAATTATGGGATACACAAAAATTGAATAAGACATTAGTGGTGAACCCCTAAAATTAGTGAAGCTGAAGAAGGGAGAGTGAATCTCTTAGGAGATTGTGAGTAGAAATGCAGAATCCTAGAGGAGTGGAGAAATATTAGAGGGTTCTAGTAGAGGGAACCATAGATACCAAAAGGTTAGGTTCAGGAGAGAAACTTGGTGAGGTATTTTGTAGCAAGGAGAAAAAGACCCGTTATTGTAGAGGCTATTCATAGCTCATTGTTGAGGATTGTGAAGCTCAAAGAAAGAGGTGGATATGACTTTGGATAGTCATATCTAGAGTTCAGGAAGAATATGCAAAAAGATAAATGTTAAAGAGTTTGACATTGAGATAGCTCTTGATTAAAGGAAATATTGAGTGTGTTGAAAGATTTTCTATTGGAAATAACTGAAGAAAAATGGAGGTGTGGTTATATTCTAAGGAGAAGGGTTAGAAGGCCTCTTCTGCAAGAAATTTGAGAGAAAAATGAGAAAAAGTATGAGTGTTTGGTTGAAGAAATAATAAGAACTAAGTGAATATGAGTATGGATAGAGATCCATGGAAGAGAAGTGTTGTAAGGGATATTTGACACTGTCGACTAAACCTGACAGTTGACTAAGAGATAGTCGGTATATTGTTGAAGTCAGAAGTGTAATTCAGTTGACGTCTTTGTTAATCGACCGACCCATGAAATTAAGTAGTTACAATTGTCTGGTAACTAAGTATATAGGTATAAATAGAAAAGATATATGAGGAATATTGTATATATTGTGTTGTATTGACATATCATATAATAAATTACATTGTTCTTTGGGATTCCTCTACTTTGTGTATGTATTTTTCTATATGTATGTTAATCTATGCTTTCTTATGTGTTAAACTACTAGAAATAATCCTCTACTTTTCCCTAGATTAAAACATTGGTTCCATTGCTGGTAGTTATGAACCTGGGCATGTAGATGTTCACATAGATTATAACTCTACAAGATAGAAACAAATGGTGGGAGAGAAAAAATGAAAATTACATTAAGAATTATGCACGAAGAAACAACCTAATTCTAGCAAAAGCACGTTCACAATTTTTCTCAGAGACCCACGAAAGATTTCTAGAATCTATCTCAGATGCCTTGCTCGAGTACATAAACAAATCTGGTAATGCATAAATTGACTCCTGACGAAAACTTAACCCCCAATAAAAGACTTGGTTGAATTGAAATTTTGTAACATTTGTGGCATTGGCGATCATTCACCGGAATACTGTCCAATAGTACTTGATAATATCATGACAAAAAAGAATGTAAATCTCCTACATCCAATCTCAAAAGAAGAAGTGTTAAATTAGAATAACTTACATGTCGTCAGCAGATCGGGCATGGGACAGGATAATATCCCCTTACATGATCGATAGGAAATGAAGTCTAATCAATTTCCAACTCTTGATAAAGAAGAAAAAATTATGAGGGAAGCACTTAAATTCTTCAAAAATTATAATCAAGACCAACCAAATAAAGGAAGAAAAAAAGAAGATATTGCAGAATAATTCTAATTTCTTACATATCTTAAAAGAAAATAATTCAGTTGCTTAGTTGCTAGATCTGCTTAATATACTAAGAGAGTATAAAGAAGGACAAATATCGTCCAAAGACATCAGAAAACTCACCTATAAAAATAAATATTATGGCCCACGGGTTGACTTAGAAATTCATGGGGTGTTGATTAACCAGGAGTTTGTTGACTTTGGATCATAAGTAAATATCCTACCTTCATAGACCTGGATACATCTGGGTCGACCTTTATTAGCACCAACACTTAAAGAATAATATACTTACTTAAAGAATATAAATATTTATTTGTACGAGACTATAAATATGTAAAAGGACTTGTATAATAAATCGTAGGTATGAAAATTGAACTCATTCTAGGATAAAAACCAATCAAAAAGAGACCTTACAAATTAGCTCACAAATACAAGCCCACCCTTTAGAAGGAAATCGAAGGAATGTTATCAGTAGTCATCATATATCCAATTGAAAAAGATGAATGGGTAAGTCATATGCTGGTTCAACTGAAGAAGAAAGACTCTAGGAAGTTAAGAATTTGTGTTGACTTCAGAGTTCTCAACAAACTAACTTTAACGTATGTGTTTCCCACTTCGTTTCCCAATGAAATAAATAATGAAGTCATAGGTCACGAATTTTATTCATTTATAGATAGATTCTCAGGATATAATCAGGTACCAATATCCAAATAAGATCAACCAAAGATGACATTTATCTCATAATTTGGATCCTTCTCCTACAAAGTAATACCATTTGGAATGAAGAATGCCCCGACATTTTTTTCAAGAATGGTAGTCAAATCATTCCAAGAGTATATATACAAAACAATTTTTTTTTACTTCAATGACTGGATGATATACAACTTATTCAAAAACCATATACAATGGATTAGACTGATTCTTGAACGATGTAGACAAATCCAACTATCTCTCAACATTAATAAGTGAATCTTTGCCACACCATTTGGCATTCTATTAGGCTATGTGGTTTGCAAAGACGGTGTAAAGGTCAACATGGAAAAGATCAAAATTATCCTTGACTTGAGGCCACTTGTAAATCAAAAACAAATTAAAATATTCTTTCTACATAAGAGATACTATAGAAAATTTATACGTCATTATTCATATATTACATTCCCAATTGATGAGCTGCTCTAGAAAGGAAAATAGTTCATATGGAGTCAAGATTTTGAGGAATCATTTGAATTATTAAATGCGAAACTCAGTGAATCCCCCATATTAAAATTTCTTGAATGTTCGAGAAGGTTTCATGTCCATGTCGATGCTTTGAACGTTGTTTTCAGGTCAGTTCTAATGCAACCATATGATGACACGACTAACCACCCAAACACATACGCCAGTCAGATACTGAACAAACTAGAAAGGAACTATTCGACCATGGAAAGGGAAGCTTTGTCGATGATATTCACATTAAAAATGTTTCTATATTTCCTACTTGCCAGCCCTTTCACAATCGTTACAGATCATGAGGAATTACAATATTTAGTTAATAAACAAGTTCTCCAAGGAAATATATGTCGGTGGTTGCTATTATTACAGGAATTCGAATTTGACATAATATTCTAGCCTGGGAAAAATAAGATCTAACCCAACCATTTATCTCAAATTGAAACAAGAGAGGACCCGACAGGAATAGATGACGACCTCCTAGACATACATCTATTTAAATTTGAAGTTTCTTCAAAATATATGGAGGATATAGCAAACGTTTTGTAAGACGAAAAGTCTCCAAAGGATTTTACAACAAATAAAAAGAAGGTGTTATTCTAAAAGAAACACAATTCACCCTTATAAATGGACATTTGTAAAAAATGGGACATAATGATATCTTAAGGAGATGCACTCTTGATATTGAAAGAGAATACATTATTAGCGAGGCCCATGCAGGACCAGTCGGTGACCACTTCCAGGCCGACGTGACAACTCGAAAGATACTTTAGGTGGGCCTGTGGTGGCCAAATTTACATAAATAATGTCAGGATCAAGTTAGGAAGTGCGATAGTTGTCAAAGGATCAAGTGACCTCTGTGGAAGAATGAAATTTCACTAAGCTCAATGAACACCAATCGAGCATTTGAAATATGGTCTGTCAATTTTGTTGGCCCTTTTCCTCAAAGAGAAAAAATAACCAACGTGAAATAAATTATTACTGTAGTAAAATATCTGACCAAATGAGAAGAAGGTGAACCAGTTAAATCATTCACCAAAACATTTGTGATGAAATTAATTTACGAGAACATAATCGGAAGGTTTTGATGTCCACTTACACTAATCATGACTAGGGAATACACTTCATAAATGATATAATACAAGTCCTGCTAAATAATTTTATGATCAATCATAGACAATCAATAACATATCACCCCCAAGCAAATGGGGCAGTCGAATCATTTAATAAGACACTACATAAAGGACTCACCAAAATTTGCAGCATCAAAAAAATGTCTGGGATGATAAAATTCATGAATTATTATGGGCTTATAGATCTACTTATAAATGATCGACCAAACATACTCCCTTCAATTTAGTCTATGGAAAATAAGTCATTATTCCATTGCATATTTGGTCTAACTCTGACAAAGTAAAATATGTGGCTAAATTCGACCAAGGAAGAAGAATCAACAATCGACCGTACCAATTAAATAAGCTATAAGAAGGAAGATTAATTGCAATGCACCATTAGGAAGTACAAAAATAACAACAAAAATCATTTCATGAATATCATTTAAAGAAAAAGGACCTAAAAAATGGAGATCTTGTTTTTTTATATGACAGTCGAATAAAATGAAAACCAAGAAAGATAGAGACAATATGGCTTGGTCCTTATTTTTGCAAAGACATTCGACCAACCAAATAACTTCAACTTAAAACCTTATTAGGGAATGCATTCAAAAATTAATTAATGGTGCTCATTTAAGAAAGTATTATACATAGAAGATGAAAAAAACTGTTGGAAAAAATTAGTAGGAAAAATTCCAATAGGGACCGACTAGAGATGAAAAGGAAAATGTAACAGTCTGTTCGAAGTTAGAAAAATATAGACTAATCACACCATTCAGGAAATAAATATTTCTTGTACTAATAATCCAAAGTTATTTATAAAATCTAGATATAATAAACCGTTAGAAGAGAAAGATAAGCATTAAATAACTTTCAAAGCCTCAAAGAAAATAAACAAAAAGAAAAATGGAGAGAGAAAGAAGCCCTGGTCAAGCCATAGACTAAGCATAAGAAGACATGATCAATGCACCACTCCATCTCTAGAATTAAAATAAATCATCATAAAGAGATAATCAAGTGATCGAGACATATCCCAATCAAGAAAGCGATATTTAAGTGAGCGTGGTTCAAGTGAGTGTGGCTATCATAAAAACATGGGGAAGTACAACAAAATGGAGGAGCATATTAATTATCAAGAACATCAACTAAGTAGATCTGACAATAAAAAACACGATGAATCAGGAGAAATAGTCCGTTGATCCATATACTGGTCATGGTCCAATAGAGGATACATAGTTGGAAAAACACAAGAAAACATCGACCATGAAAAAATTGACTCCAGAAAAGATGGTGCATTTAAGTCGCAATAGGAAAGGACAAAATAAAATGACAAAAACATTAATGACCGATGTGACAGAGAATGAAGTTGCAAAACCACTAACATCAACTCATATTGACTAAACACGAACACCAATAAATTGGAAACCGACACTTTGTACGCCCGACACTTGATAGTTCAACATTAACATTGACAGCTCCTCACATGAGCCCACCATCTCTCCAACAACAATGGTTAAGACTCATACTTCCATGTATCACTAGGCAAGGAAAAACAATGTTTCTCTTTAATATCATAAATGTTTTTCTAGTATACAACAACAAATTAAAGATCATATCAACAAGAGTTGACTTGGTACCACATGACAACATTCATCATTAAGCATGCAATTCTATGAAAATCTGCAATCCGTTAAGATTCAACCAGGAGTGAAGCACTTTGCTACCCTATTAGTTACCTTCAAGATCACAAAACCAGATTTTATATATTAGAGCTAGAGGAAAGAGAAAAAACATTCTTCACATAGTTAAGTTTGTAAACATTCACCATGGGGGCGATGAACATAGAAGATGATGACCCTCCTGAACTAGAGCCTCATAATGAAAAAGCTACTCAGGAATCATGGTTACATACATCAAAAGAAGGTTTTCACTCCCACACAAAGGAAGGAGTGCCCCCCTGCAGTTTCATCCACTTAATTTTGAGCACAAGGGGAGCAGTCATGAATATTCTCTAAGATTGGAAGTCACTTCCCATTTCATGTTACTTGGAAAAAGTGCGGAAAGAAAATGTCAAAAGATCGTTTCAAGTAACATATTTCTATCAGAAGAAAAGATGATAGTGGAATCAAAATCAAGGATGATGTCAAATTCGGGAATTCAAGGGAGTGAAAAGAGATACTAAAGAATATCAAAAAGGTTACATAACTTCTTCAAGCATCAAAATATTTTGGCTAAATTTCTTCTTCCTTATTTCTTCCCATCATTTCTATTTGTAAATAGTTGTAACAACCATAGTTGAATATCTGCTTAGGGATTATTAAGTAAAAATTAATTAGGTAATTAATTTTCCTAACATGGTTTTAATTAAACAAAGATTGACATAATAATATTAATTAAATATTTATTAATTAATTAATTGTTATAATTTTGATTAATTAATTAATTACCTATCACATTCAATG
>JZKD02S1736560.1:171482-190705 GCA_000966675.3 Picea glauca | reverse complement strand
TTAAATATTTATTAATTAATTAATTGTTATAATTTTGATTAATTAATTAATTACCTATCACATTCAGTGACATGGGTAATAAATTTAAGAGGGTTAATAATTTTAATTTGTTTAAATAAATGATTTACATATACAGAGGGGATAAGAAACATTAAATAATAGGATAATAAACATTAAATAATAGGATAAGACATTAAATAAGAGGATAAGATAATGAATGTATGGATAAGGAAATTAATGAGGAGGAAAGGGTCGGTGAAGGAGGGATATGACGAGAAGATGTTGGGGGAAGGAGGAAGAATTATGGGAGCGGGGGAAAGATTGTAGGTCAGAGGTGATTATTTTTATGGTGTGGGGAGTTTGTTTTATGGGTTCTTGGTGAACCAGAAGTAGGGGGTACCGGTTTGCTGGGGGTTTTGGGCACGAGGGCCAAGATATCCTTACGGTATCCTGGAGCTAGGAAGCCGGACAGGCTGCTCCTAGCTGGCAGGGAGGAAACATGGTTTGGGTAGAGTTGGTCAGCGCATCCGGTAGTAGCAAAGGCAACAACAAAGCAGCAAGCTAGACAACCAGGTCAATGGAGAAATTAGCATCAGGAAGGGTATTTAAATTTTATTATGTTAAGTTATTTTTCATGTTGTAAATAGATTTGAATTCCAATAGAATTTTTATGCTTGTAGGATGTGAATGAATGATTTATGTATAGAGAAAGGAAATATATGTTAATTGAATTAAAAGTAGTATTTTATGGTTACTACAATAGTCAATGTACAAGAAAAAATTGTAATCCTCTCCTCTTGCTATGGACGAGCAAGGAATTGAGTTGGGGGGAGATGTTGTTGGAAGATTGGTTGTTATCATTGATGTCAACCCTAGTCATGGGTTTTGGACCGCAATATTGATGAAGGTATTTGGAAATGAAGAAAAATGCACATGCATATACAACATCCACGGATGGATAGTATACATCATGTTGTTTCCGGTGGTATGTGGCACATTACGTGGATCCTCTTGGTTGAGGAGAAATAAATTTTTGAAGATGACAAAGTGAATTCAAGAAGGAAGTACATGTAGGCCCTGAAGATAATTAAAGAAAAGAATTACAAAATAAGAAAGTGTTAGGTCGGCCCTAATGTTAAAATGAAGTGACATAAATGGTATCAATAAACATCATTATACATTTATTTTGATACAAGTCAAATTTCAAAGGAAATAACAAGTAAACGAAGGCTGGATTTCAAGGGAGGATGAAGTCTTTTGGTGATGTGTTCTAAGGTATGTTATTTTCAAGTCATCTTACCATTTTTGCTATAAATTGTTTTCTAGAATGATTCATATGGTGAAATCGCTATGGTATTGAGAAGACATATCAAGGTACCTTTGGTAAAAAAAATTAGCTCTTGATTCACTATAATTATGGAGATACACTCTGTGGAAGATAGGGTTTGTGACCAGTCCTGAAGCTAGTCAATAAACAGGTGTTCCGAGTAAAACAGTCATAACTTCTTCATACATAATCCAAATGAAGTGGGACCACTTCCATTGGAAATAGTACTTACTTTGGTTTCTTTTGTGCGAGTTTCAGAATCGGAAGTTAAATATTGAGTACGGGGCATGCTGTACAAGTTGGGTCTTCTGAACAGACCAGAATTGAATAAAGTCTACCATTCTTTCTATAACCTCTTTTTGGGGAGGATTAAAGGAGTGAAAATTGGAGGAGTTTCAGAGAATACATTGAGTAATATTATCTACAGGATCAAAGTACTCCAAGAATTGAAGAATTGTAGAAATTGAAGAAGTCTCAGGAAGCATTATCGGGTTCTATGTGATGATTTAATGTAAAGTTTTATTATCTCTCATATATTCTTGGGTGGAAGGAAGGGGAAAGGATGGAGAGTTCAACTCTCTCTTTGTATTTGAGGATTGTATCTTCCTCTTGGAGGTTTATCCCTCCCTTTACATTTGGAAGATGTAGCTACCTTTGGATGCCATTACTTCCCTTGAACAATAACTATTGATTATTTCTCATATATTGTGCATTGTGTATTATGGTGTATTGGTGTAACTCTTATACAATTGTTCATTACTCATTGGATATAGTTGAATGGTTTAATTATGATTTGAAAAAGGTTTTAAACTGCACATGATACTGATTCAACCCCGTCTCAGTATCAACAGATGTTGTATGGGCTAGTTGATTCTATTGACTAGACTTGAAAGTCGACTAAGAGTAGTCAGTCGACTGTTGAATTCAAAAGTATAGGTCGGTTGAATTCTATGTTAACCAACCGACTTATAAAGTTAGCTAGTTACAATTGCATGGTAACTAAACATATAGGTACAAATAGACAAACTCTATGAGGAAGATTGTATCTATTGTGTTGTATTGACATGTCATATAATAAAGTGTTGTTATTTGGACTTCCACTACTTTTTCTGTATTTTTCTATATGTATGTGAATCTATGATTAATTATGTGTTGAAATAATGGTAACAATCCCCTACTTTTCCTTAGATTAGAACAAGAAGGTAGAAGTTCACATTTGTGAACCTGAACAATGACCAATCCTTGGAGAAGATCATGATGAATATGAGAGTCCCATGGAGTGATTAGATGAACAAAACGAGAGGATGTGAGAAGAATCAACCGATACCAAGGAATTTTATTATTTTAAAACTAAGGTTTTGTGTGCATATATGATTGTAGGTACTTAAGAGCATGAATATAAGAAACCAATGGTAGATGTAATAAAGGAATAGGAAGATAAATGATTTCACATCAAGACCACGACAAAGGTGGACATCTATTGAAGAGAATAAATATCATTGAAATCAACATGAGTTTAAATTGTAACGAATAGGTTGCAAAGGAATTATGTATGAAGGATGTAGAACAAGATTACCATCATAGGTTTCAAGAGCCTCAAATCACTATTACAAAAGAGAAGACAATGGCCATTTTCAGAAAGGAAGAAAATGGATATGAAGTTGTGGATAGGCTGATAAGACAGAGTTTAGAACATGTAAAACCAATTTTCAAATATAAAGGAAACATAGGGATGGGAAATTCTATTCAAATCAGTATTACAGAGGAGCATACAAATCAAGAGAAAAATTATGCATATGAAGTAAAGTAGACAATTGATCATTGTTACATGATCAAAATCCTAGAGGAAATTCCAAAAGTATGGAGTAAGTCGAAAGGTATGATTGATTGGTTGTATGCTCTTATATTAATTGTTTTCTCAGTTGGGAGGATTCCACTCATATTAGTGAAAAATACATAATGATATATGGAAAAGAAGAGATCAATTCCTTGCAGAGTTGTAGGCACCAAGAATACAAAGTGTGGGATATTGGAAGGTTGTAAACAAAAAAAGTACAACAACAAGATAGAAAAGTAAATAGGAAACACAAAATCGAGTTTGGGATCAAGGAGGAGAAGAATCTACAACAACCTACTAGCATATCAAAGACCATGACCAGGAGGTCATGAAACTCTTGTACCTTGGGAGTTTGATGTAGAAGCATCATGGCCAGCCTGAAATTCAACCTCTAGAAGGTCACATGTTTACTAAAGGGAGTGGGTTCCATCAAATTTAAATTGGGATTAATTATTTTTTTACTAGTTGAATCAACAAATAGTTGTACGTGTACTCACGTGACACGAGGTTGTGTTATCCCACTGCTAACCAATGTAACCTCCACATGTTCCCACAATACCCCATATGCGACATATAAGGTAAGTTGGGGTTTCAAAATGGTGAATTCACATAACAAAGTTCCTTAAAAATACACTCCATCAACAACTTCACTACACCCTGGTCAAAATTAGGATTAATTTGTTTTGGTGGATTTAGATGAATTTCCCTGCAATCAAACTGTTTTCTATGTTGAGCATGTCATTGACTAGATGTAGGATTTTTTTTTAATGCTAGTATTGAACCGAATTTGAAAGAGGTTCGATGATTTATTTATATTTTAATCTTATGGGAATGAACATGGAGGCCAAGAAAAGGTAAAGTAGACCATTAGAGAGGTAGGAGGTATATTGGAATTGTGAGACATTTATGTGTGTAGTTTATAATGAAACATTGTCGAATTATGCACTCAATATATGGGTGAATTCCTCTCTATGTTCTTTGCGATTATGTGATTAAACACATAAATCTGTGTATGAATGCTTCTTTAAAAACATGTTCTTCCTCTATTATTGTGTTTATGCTTTGTGGATGGGACTTGAAATCTGTGAATGAAAGAAATCACGAGTCTCTGTGTAAGAGGGTCCGATGTGTTGATATCAATTGGATGAGAATGAGATTGTGACAAATTTCCTATGAACTTCATGGATTTTATGATGATAGGACAACTTGATGATCCAACTATGATGGTCAAAATTAGGGAGAAGGGTACGAGTTGAACCGAAGGATAACATATTCGACAATGATAATAAAATTAGGGTTCCCAAATTTGTAGTAGAGACATGAGTGGACAATTTTTCATCAACCATATTGGGTTTTAACCCTTAACAAAACACTAAGTCTTAGTTTCCCTGGTGTTTGGTGGCTAGTTAAACTGGACCAAACCCATGATCAATTGAAGATGTTTAAAGGATGGCTCACAATTCCTAGTGGTTAAAGGATGGCTCACAGTTCCTAGTGGTTTGTTAAACCAAATCAGAGTAGACACTTAAAGGAACAATGCTAAAGGTATCAAGGCTCGGTGACTGGCGACAATTGATTTTTATTTCCCCATTGTTCTTCTGTAACAGTGGTCCTGGTAGTTAGTTAATGACATTATTAATGGTAATAATTCAAGAGGATAACATAGTTGTTAAGTGAAAGGTAAAGAATCTAGTTAGAGTTTTTTCGGATGGAATCATCTCAAATTACATTCAAGTGGACCTATAGATCTACTTTCAATAAGGAATATCTAACTAATTGTAGTGTCCCCCACTACTAAACCCAACAATTTAAAATTTTATTTTTAAAATATCCTTAAATTAAAAACATGAAAAGGGATAAAAACTCTCATTCTCTCTTCCCCACAATCTATACAACATAAGGAATAGGATCCCCTTCACTGCTGCATAGTCCCTCATTCTATCCCCCTTCCCTCCAAGGCTCCAACACAAGTTGGATATAGGAATCTCTCTTGCTAGGAACTCTAGGGAATTACATATGCAATAGGAAACTCTCAACAACAAATAATTTTCTATGCATATAAGAACTCACTCTATATGCCTAACAACTTGCTTCTTCGTGCATTTTATAACTCCCACAAGTTGACCACAACCCACTATAGCTATCCTTCAATTCCACCACTCATATCACTCTTTCTATCCCAAAATATGGATGTAAAAAATTCTCTCTTTTCCCATATTAATTTCCTTTCCCCCCAAGACAATTGACTCTTATAATCCCCAATCAACAAGAGTTGACTCAGTAGCATAGAACAATGTTCATCATTAAGCACATAATTCTATGCAAATCCGTGATTCATTAATATTCAACCACGAGAGAGGGGTTTCACTACCCTATCAGTTACCTTCAAGATGACAAAACTAGACTCTATATATCAGAGCTACAGGAAAGCGAAAAAACTATTCTTCACATATTTAAGTTTGTAAACATTGACCATGGGGCCGATGAGCATAGAATATGAAGACTCTCCTAAAACAGAGCCTCATAATGAAGAATCTACTCGGGAATTATGGTTACATACATCAAAAGAAGGTTTTCACTCCCACATGAAGGAAGGGGTGCCCCCCTGCAGTTTCATCCACTTAATAATAAGCACAAGGGGAACACTCATAAACATTCTCTAAGATTGGAAGTCACATCCTAGTTCAGGTTACTTGGACAAAGTGCAGAAAGAGAATGTCAAAAGGTCGTTACAAGTAACATATTTCTATCGGAAGAAAAGATGACAGTGGAATCAAAATCAAGGATGATGTCAAATATGAGAATTCAAGGGAGTGAAAGGAGATACTAAGGAAGATCAAAAAGTTCACATAACTTCTTCAAGCATCAAAATATTTTGGATAAATTTCTTCTTCCTTATTTCTTCCCATCATTTCTATTTGTAAATAGTCAATGTACAAGAAAAAATTTCAATCCTCTCCTCTTGCTCTAGACGAGAAAGGAATTGAGGTGGGGGGATATGTTGTAAGGGCTCATTGAGTCTATCGAATAGAACCAACAGTCGACTAATATTATTCAGTCTACTGTTGAATTCATAAGTTAAGGTCACTCGAAGTCTCTGTTAACCAACTGACTCAGGAAGTTAGGTAGTTACAATTGCCTGGTAACTAAACATATAGGTATAAATAGACAAGCTATATGAGGAAGATTGTATCTATTATGTTGTATTGACAGATCATATAATAAAGTGTTGTTCTTTGGAATTCCACTACTTTTTCTATGTCTTTGTCTATATGTATGTGAATCTATGCTTCCTTATGTGTTGAGCTAATGGTAACAATCCCCTACTTTCCCCTATATTACAACAATAAGGTAGAAGTTCAGATTTGTGAACCGGAACAAGGACAATTCCTTGGAGAAAATCATGATGAATATGAGAGTCCCATGGAGTGATTAGATTAACATAAGGGGAGGATGCGAGAATAATCAACCGAGACCAAGAAATTTTATTATTCTAAAGCTAAGGTTTTGTGTGCATATATGATTGTAGGTACTGAATAGAATGAAGATAAGAAATCACTAGTAGATGTAATAAAGGAAGAGGAAGATAAATAATTTCACATGAAGACCACGACAAAGGTGGACATCTATTGAAGAGAAGAAATATCATTGAAATCAAGGTGAGTTTGAATTGTAACCAAGAAGTTGCAAAGGACTTCTATATGAAGGATGCAGAACAATATGAACATCATTGGTTTCAAGAGCCTCAAATCTCTATTACAAAAGAGAAGACAATGGATATTTCTAGAAAGGAAGAAAATGGAGATAAAGTTGTGGATAGGTTGATAAGTCGGAGTGAAGAACATGTCAAACCAATTTTAAAATCTAAAGGAAGCATAGGGATTAAAAATTCTATTCAAATCGTCATTACAGAGGAGCATAACATTCAATAGAAACATTATACATATGAAGAAAGATAGAAAATTGACCATTGTTGCATGATCCAAAGCCAGGAGGAAATCCCAAAAGTATGGAGTAAGTCAGAAGGTATGATTGATTGGTTGTATGCTCTTATATTAATTTTTTTCACAGTTGGGAGGATTCCACTCATACTAGTGAACAAAGAGATAATGATATATGGAAAATAAGAGATCAATTCCTTGCAGATTTGTAGGCACCAAGAATACCAAGTGTGGGATATTGGAAGGTTGCAAACAAAAAAAGTACAACAACAAGATAGAAAAGTAAATAGGAAACAACAAAATCGAGTTTGGGATCAAGGAGGAGAAGAATCTACAACAACCTACTAGTAGATCGAAGACCTAACCAGGAGGTCATGAAACTCTTGCACCTTGGGAGTTTGATGTAGAAGCATCATGGAAAGCCTCAAATTTGACCTCTAGAAGGTCACATGTTTACTAAAGGGAGTGGGTTCCATCAAATTTAAATTGGGATTTTTATTTTTTTTTGACTAGTGGAATCAACAAATAGTCATACATGTACTCATGTGACACAAGGTCGTGTTATCCGACTGGTAACCACTATAAACTCCATTTGTGTCCACAATGCCCCATATGAAACACATAAGGTAAGTTGAGATTTCAAACTGGTGATTTCACATAATGAAGTTCCTTAAAAATACACTGCATCAATGACTTCACTACACCCTCAAGAAAATTAAGATTAATTAGTTTTGGTGGATTTAGATGAAATTCCATGTAATCAAATTGTTTTCTATGTTGAGAATGTCATTGACTAGATGTAGGAGTTTTTTTAATTTATAGTACTGAACCAACTTTGAAAGAGGTTCGATGAGTTATTTATATTTTAATCCTATGGGAATGAACATGGAGGCCAAGAAAAGGTAAACTAGACCATTAGAGAGGTAGGAGGTATATTCGAATTGTGAGAGATTTATATATATAGTTGTTAATGAAACATTTCCGATTTATGCATCCAATGTGTGGGTGAATTACTCTCTATGTTCTTTTTTATTATGTGATTAAAGGCACAAATCTATGTACAAATTCTTCTTTAAAAACATGTGATTCCTCTATTATTGTGTTTATGTTCATTGGATGGGACATGAAATACGTGAATGAAATCAATCATGAGTCTCTCTGTAAAAGGGTCGGACACATTGATCTCAAATGGAAGAGAATGATATCATGACAAATTTCCTATGAACTTCGTGGATTTTATGATGATAGGAAAATTTGATGATCCAACTATGATGGTTAAAATTAGGGAGAAGGATATGAGTTGAAGCAAAGGATAACATATTCAACAATGATAATAAAATTAGGGTTCCTAATTCATAGTAGAAACATGAGTGGACAAGTTTTCATCAACCATATTCGGTTTTAACCCTTCACAAAACACTAAGTGTTAGTTTCCCTGGTGTTCGGTGGCTAGTTAAAATGGACCAGACCCATGATCAATTGAATATGTTTAAAGGAGGGCTCTTAGTTCCTAGTAGTTAGTTAAACCAAATTGGAGTAAACACTTAAAGGAACAATGCTAAAGGTATTAAAGCATGGTGATTGGTGACAAACGATTTTTATTTCTCCATTGTTCTTGTGTAATGGTGGTCCTGGTGGTCAGTTAATGACATTATTAATGATGATATTTTAAGAGGTTAACATAGTTGTTAAGTGAAAGATAAAGAATCTAGTTAGATTTTTTTGCATTCGAATCATCTCAAAGTATATTCAAGTGGACCTGCAGATTTACTTTCAAAAAGGGAGATCTGACTGAATTGTATTATCCCCCACTACTAAACCCAACAATTTAAAATTTTATTTTTCAAATATCCTTGAATTAAAAACATGAAAAGGGATAAAAATTCCCATTCTCTCTTCCTCACAATCTAAAAAACCTAAGTAATAGGATCCCCTTCTCTGTTACATAGTCCCTCATGCTATCCCCCTTCCCTCCAAGTCTCCAACACAAGTTGGATATAGGAATCTCTCTTTCTAGAAACTCTAGGGAATTGCATCTGCAATAGGAAACTCTCAACAAAAAAACATTTTCTCTGCATATAAAACTCACTCTATATGCCTAAGAACTTGTTTCTTCGTGAATTTTATAGCTCCCACAAGATGACCACAACCCACTATGGCTATCTTTCAATTGCACCACTCATCTCACTCTTGCTATCCCAAAATATGGATGTAAAAAATTCTCTCTTTTCCCATATGAATTTCCTTTTCCCCCAAGCCAATTGACTCTCAGAATCCCCAATCAACAAGAGTTGAATCGGTAGCATAGGAAAACCTTCATCATTAAGGACACAATTCTATGCAAATCTATGATCTGTTAAGATTCAACCACGAGCAAGGTATTTCGATACCCTATGAGTTACCTTCAAGATCACAAAACCAGACTCTATATATCAGAGCTAGAGGAAAGCGAAAAAACCATTCTTCACATAGTTAAGTTTGTAAACATTGACCATGGGGCCGATGAGAATAATAGATGATGACCATCCTGAACCAAAGCCTCATAATGTGGAAGTTACTCGGGAATCATGGTTACATACATCAAACGAAGGTTTTCACTCCCACATGAAGGAAGGGATGCCCCTCTACAGTTTCATCCACTTAATTCTAAGCACAAGGGGAGCACTCACAAACATTCTCTAAGATTGGAAGTCACATCCCAGTTCAGGTTACTTGGATAAAGTGCAGAAAGAAAATGTTAAAAGATCGTTTCAAGTAACATATTTCTATCGGAAGAAAAGATGACAGTGAAATCAAAATCAAGGATGATGTCAAATATGGGCATTCAAGGGAGTGAAAAGAGATACTAAAGAATATCAAAAAGGTTACATAACTTCTTCAAGCATCAAGATATTTTGGCTAAATTTCTTCTTCATTATTTCTTCCCATCATTTCTATTTGTAAATAGTCAATGTACAAGAAAAAATTGTAATCCTCTCCTCTTGCTCTGGACGAGAAAGGAATCGAGGAGGGGGAATATGTTGTAAGGGATAGTTAAGTCTGTCAACTAGAACCGACAGTCGACTAAGAGTAGTCGGTCAACTATTGAAATTGGAAGTATAGGTCGGTCGAAGTCTCTATTAACCAACCGACTCAGGAAGTTATTTAGTCACAATTGCCTGGTAACTAAACATATAGGTATAAATAGACAAGCTCTATGAGGAAGATTGTATCTATTGTGTTGTATGGACATATCATATAATAAAGTGTTGTTCATTGGACTTCCACTACTTTGTCTATGTATTTGTCTATATGTATGTGAATCTATGCTTCCTTATGTGTTGAACTAATGGTAACAATCCCCTTCTATTCCCTATATTACAAAAAGAAGGTAGAAGTTCACATTTGTGAACTTGAATAAGGACCAATCCTTGGAGAAGATCATGGTGAAGATGAGAGTCCCATGGAGTGATTAGATGAACAAAAGGGGAGGATGCGAGAAGAGTCAACCGATACTAAGGAATTTTATTCTTTTCAAACTAAGGTTTTGTGTGCATATATGATTGTAGGTACTTAAGAGCATGAAGATAAGAAACCACTATTAGATATAATAAAAGAAGAGGAAGATAAATAATTTCACATGAATACCACGACAAAGGTGGACATCTATTGAAAAGAAGAAATAACATTAAAATCAACATGAGTTTGAATTGTAACCAACCGGTTGCAAAGGACTTTTGTATAAAGGATGCATAACAAGATGACCATCATAGGTTTCTAGAGCCTCAAATCGTTATTACAAAAGATAATACAATGGCCATTTCTAGCAAGGAAGAAAATGGAGATGAAGTCATGGATAGGAGGATAAGACATAGTGAAGAACATGTCAAACAAATTTTCAAATCTAAAGGAAACATAGGGATTAAAAATTATATTCAAATCAACATTACAGAGGAGCATAAAATTCAAGAGAAAAATTATGCATATGAACAAAAGTAGAAAATTGATCATTGTTACATGATCCAAAGCCTGGATGAAATTCCAAAAGTATGGAGTAAGTCGGAAGGTATGACTGATTGGTTGTATGCTCTTATATTAATTGTGTTCTTATTTGGGAGGATTCCACTCATATTAGTAAACAAACACATAATGATATATGGAAAAGAAGAGATCAATTCCTTGTAGAGTTGTAGGCACCAAAAATACCAAGTGTGGGATATTGGAAGGTTGCAAACAACAGAAGTACAACAACGAGATAGCAAATTAAATAGGCAACTAAAAAGTCGAGTTTGGGGTCAAGGAGGAGAAGAATCTACAAAAATCTACTAGTAGATCGAATACCGTGACCAGGAAGTCATGAAACTCTTTTACCTTGGGAGTTTGATGTAGAAACATCATGGCTACCATGAACTTTGACCTCTAGAAGGTTACAAGTTTACTAAAGGGAGTGTGTTCCTTCAAATTTAAATTGGGGTTAACTGTTTTTTTTGACTAGTGGAATCATAAAATCGTCATACATGTACTCACATGACACGAGGTTGTTTTATCCGACTGCTAACCACTGTAACCACCACATATGCCCACGATGCCCCATATGTGACACATAAGGTAAGTCGGGGTTTTGAGCCGGTGATTTCACATAACGGAGTTCCTTAACAATACACTCCATCAACAACTTCACTACACCTTGGGGAAAATTAAAATTAATTAGTTTTGATGGATTTAGATGAATTTCAATGTAATCAAATTATTTTATATGTTGAGCATGTCGTTGACTAGATGTAGGAGGTTTTTTAATTGCCAGTATTGAACTAACATTGAAAGAGGTTCAATGAGTAATTTATATTTTAGTCCAATGGGAATGAACATGGACGGCCAAGAAAAGATAAACTAGACCACTAGAGAGGTAGGAGGTATATTGGAATTGTGAGAGATTTATGTATCTAGTTGTTAATGAGAAATTGTCGATTTATGCACCCATTGTGTGGGTGAATTCCTCTCTATGTTCTTTTTTATTATGTGATTAAACACATAAATCTATGTACAAATGATTCTTTAAAACCATGTGCTTCCTCTATTATTGTGTTTATGCTCTATGTACGGGACTTGAAATTTGTGAATGAAATCAATCGTGAGTCTCTCTATAAGAGGGTCAGACGCGTTGATCTCAATTGGAAGAGAATGAGATCGTGACAATGTTCCTATGAACTTCATGGATTTTATGATGATAGGACAACTTTATGGTCCAATTATGATGGTCAGAATTAGGGAGAAGGATATGAGTTGAACCTAAGGATAACTTACTCAACAATGATAATAAAATTAGGGTTCCAAAATTCGTACTAGAAACATGAGTTGACAAGTTTTCATCGACCATATTGGGTTTTAACCCTTCATGAAACACTAAGTGTTAGTTTCCTTAGTGTTCGCTAGCTAGTTAAATTGAACCATACCCACGATCAATTCAATATTTTTAAAGGAGGGCTCACAGTTCGTAGTGGTTGGTTAAACCAAATTGGAGTAAACACTTAAAGGAACAATGCTAAGGGTATCAAGGCTCGGTGAATGGTGACAATCAATTTTTATTTCCCCATAATTCTTCTGTAATAGTTGTCCTTGTGGTTGGTTAATGACATTATTAATGATGATAATTCAAGAGGTTAACATAGTAAAGGTAAAGAATCTAGTTAGAGTTGATCCGGTTGGAATCATCTCAAAGCATATTCAAGTGGACCTGTAGATCTACTTTCAATAAGGGAGCTCTAACTGAATTGTAGTGTCCCCCACTAGTAAACCCAATAATTTAAAATTTTATTTTTCAAATATCCTTAAATTAAAAACATGCAAAGGGATAAAAACTCTCATGCTCTCTTCCCCACAACCTACACAACCTAAGGAATATGATCCCCTTCTCTACTACATAGTTTCTCATGCTATCCCCCTTCCCTCCAAGGCTCCAACACAAGTTGGATATAGGAATCTCTCTAGCTAGGAACTCTAGAGAATTAAATTTGCAATAGTGTAACGACCCTAGTTGGATAAATGTTTAAGAATTATAAAGTAAAACTAATTAGGGGAGTAATTGTGTTAACATGGTATTAATTAAACAAAGATGATTTAATGATATTACTTAAGTAAATTATTAATTAATTAAAGGATATAATAGTGATTAATTAATTATATATTTTACTGCAAATTACATTTAATGACCTGAGAAATAAATCTAAGAGATCAGTGATATATGTTATAATATGGTTACGTACCCAACAAGGGATAACCTGTTCATCTAGAGAAGATAAACATTAAAGGAAGGATCAGGGACATGCACAGGGGTTGGTTGAAGAAGTAACTGCATGGGTCGATGAAGGAGGAATAAGGGAAGGAGGGAGGTTTACGTGAGGGATTATTCGAACGGAGGATGAGGGGGGATGGATTCTGAGGACTATGGGATTTGTTGTGGGCAAAGAGTTTCTAATGGTGGATTTTGATCAGTTGAGGCACCGAGTTACTGGAGGTTTTGGGCACGGGACCCAGGATATCCATAGATATCCTGGAGCTAGGTAGTTTTCCTAGTTGGCAGGGAGGACAGTAGGTTTGGGCAGTTATTCTTTTTTTGTGGCAGGGTTGATCTGTGTATCAGGTAGCAGGAAGGCAACAACAAGGCAACAAGGCAACATAAATTAGCATCAGAACAAGGTAATTTGTTAAGTTATGTATTTATTTCATTCTTCCATGAAATCATTATTCATTGATAAATCTAAGTTACTGGAGTTGTTGTTATGAAAATCAATTTTATGCTATGAAGTTATTGTCTCAGTTTATGAAATAAATTGCTTATGAAAATTAATTATGTTTAGAAATATTTGGCTATTACATATGGTATCAGAGCATCTTAGTTCAAAATTTGGGCCTAAGGGAAAAAACCCCGAGTGTTAACTTCAACCACACTTAAACTACAAACAAAACCCGTTCAGTTTGACCCAATATGACTGATACAGTATCCGAAAATATACAGGTAGCACCCCTACATTACCCAAGCAAATAATCTCATATATCACAAGCGACAACTTTAGGCAATACCCTTTAACTGGATCATGAATGGATAATACAGTCTTAGTCTGAATATTTAAAGGAACGCCCTTTAAAATAAGTGGCAGCAAACCAAATAGTTTGAAGGATCACTTCCCACAAAATGGTTACCATTAAAGCAGCCTAATAAAGCTATTAAGCACGAAAAAGGAGAAGTGATAACTTAATTTTATTTGAGCAATACTTGTCAATGATGTTTCGGGTAAAATAGACACCCGAAATCGATGAAAATGTCGAGGGAAACTTTTGTCTAAGTCTTGAAGTTGGTAAGATTCAATAACTACACGAACTACACTAAATAAAATACAAGAGGATATTCACAAGACCTGGGAAAGGCCTACTTCATCTCAAACTTACCTAAATGAGGAATTGCCAATGCGCAGAAGGAAAAGGGGATTCAGAAGAAATGTAGGAAGTGTGTAAACTACTTGCCTGTATTGGTCTCGGTAAATTTTAAATAATGTAAAAATCTCAAGAACAATAGGCCAATATAAATTTTAACCGTGCCAAAGAAATAAATTTTTGCACCACGTAGAGTTTCATGCAACTAATCATTATCCCAAAGGAGAGTTGTCTATTATGCAGGAGAATGGATCTGAGCCGTCAGATCTTGGGCGGATACCCAATAGCCGTCAGATATACAAGGAGTTGCGAGGGAGTTAAGTCCTCAAGGGATACAGGAGGAGAAATCTCGACGAGATGTGTGAAGGCATCGGGATTCATGAGGTCAAGGAAGTCGGGACATTTTAAGTCTCGAAATAGCGAGATCAGATCTGGACCGTCCATCAGGGTGAGACACGTGGCGGAGATCTAAAGAAAGTCGGCAAATCGGGAGTTCTATGAGCACGAGGTTGGGGAAATCCATGGTGAAAACCCCGATACAATCAGAGCCATCCATCTGATTGGGACAGGTGGCAACCATTGGAGAGTCCTCGACATTTGAGCCATCCAGAATCACACAGAAAAGTACTTTTGGGTTGGCGTTTGGCGAAGTCCGAGGCTTAACCTGGACCTTCCATCCATTTAGGATGCGTGTCGGAGATCCGAAGAAAGTCGGGGATCGGCGTATCGGGAATTCTGTGGACATAGGCACATTGGTATCGAAAACCTCGAAACAACGAGAGGCGATCAGGACCATCCATTCTTGGGACACGTGGCAGTGATCAAAGCCATCAGGAAAGGTCTCGACAGGAGGTCGTCCATCGGGTCATCGCGAATCAGGAAGTCGCGGATCCCGTGGACGAGTGGACCTTGCAGTTCGGAACCGCGAAACCCGATTTTTCGAAAAGTGGAAAGCTCTGTAGTGGAAGCCAGCTGTCATCGCGGATCAGGATATCGCGAATCCCAGGGACAAAGTGTCCACGTACTATGAAACCACGAACCCCGAAACCGCGACGTAATTAGCTTAGCTCTTAAAACTTCTTAAAAATGAATTAATTAACTGACGTCTTAATTAAGACTTAATCACATCGCGAAATCGAAGATCGGGGTTTCGTGATTCAAGTTACATCGATCCTTTGTTACAAGAAACCCCGAATCCCGATTTCATTAACCTTTAAACTAGCAAAAAGTTAAAGTTGTAACCCGCTTAAATAAAATTTTAAGGGGGGCGCCGAAAAATTATATTATAAACCGTTCGTTGACCAAAGGAAAACGCAAAAAGGCCTCGAAAATTTTGAATTGATGAAATTCTTGCCCGAGGAGGACTGAAACCCCAATGGTAGCCATAAGGCAAAGGTCACATAGGAACCGGTCACATGGACCTCGACATAGCCGAAAAGGGGTGAATGCACAAGGAAGAGGTGCATCGGGTATCGGGATATCGGGAATCCCATAGATACGGGGTTCATGCAATTCGATATTGCGATATTCGAAACCCTGATAAGGGACAAGGCTGTGGCCTTGTGGTGTAATGGTCATATGGGCCAAGAACTTAGCCCGAAGGGATAACGCACAAGTAATGCATCGGTAGATCGGTAATCAGGAGACTGCAAGGGTAGAGGTTCGTGACAGCGGAAGTCGCAAAACCCCGAATCTTGACAAAAAGTATGACGGTGGTCACATGGGAAAGGGTCGTATGGGCCCAGAAAATAGCCAGGAGGGGCTAAAGTCTGAAGGAAGTGCATCAGAATATCGGGGATCGCGGATCTCGTGGACAGGGGTATCAGGGTGTTGAAAACCCCAAAATCCCGATAAGGGATAAGACTGCGGTAACAAGGAGAGGTTGTGTGGACCACGGGAATATCTTGGAGGGCTAATGCGCTAGGAGCATATCGGGGATCGGAGAATCGCGAGTCCTAAGGACTTGTGAGGTTCTACATTTGGAACCCCGAAACCTCGATGTAGGATAGGGCTGGGGTCACATGGAATGACGGTCATATGAGAGGGATGTCTAACCTGGAGGGCTAGCACATAAGTGCTGTATCGGTGAATCAGAAATCGGGAGTTTGAAGGAACAAAAATTCACGACATTGGGGATTACGAAACCTCGAAGCCCGATAAACAGAATTCTTAGGGGGAAATTTGGGCACGGTCCCGGGCAGAGGCCGTGAAGAAATGGGAAAGACCTGTGGGTCATATATTGACCAGTGATTCCCGGGGGAATCCAAAGGGCCTCTTCGGCCCAGTTGACAAAATTGAACGATCTTGTATACACATACAACAACATATATACACATATAACAATAGGTATACACCGATGAATGAATTTATAAATACAACTGAAATAAATTGAAAGCAAAATGTCGAAATCCATACAGGGCTGGAATTACAAGCAAATCATTTCTGTCTCGCACGGTAAAAAATATATATATATAGGAAATTACCATTCTTTACCATAGTATAAGGAAGGGTTATGTAATTTCTTGATTTGATCAACCCCGCGTTCTTCACAGAGGTACTGAGACTGTGCACAAGCTGGTGGACTGAACCGTACCTCTTACCATACCTGAGGGAGAAATCTGGAAAGTGTATAGACAGGGGATTGGTTCTCAACATTTCAAAGAGACTGGACTCCAAGTCCTAGATCTTGTCAGTGACCACATCAATATACTATGTTTCTGCAAAATGAACTGGAGCGGATACAACAATAACCAACACTAGCAAAGTGCTCAGAACAATGGTGAGGATGTGAGACATGGCAAGGGAAATCCAGGAAACCTATGAATAGAGAAAAGACAGATCTGTGGAGGAGAAAGAATGATGCGAGGAGGGTCTCAGTGAGTGAGAAGGACACGTAGGGATTCGAAGAGCTGACAGGTGTAGAATTTGGGGGTTAGATACGAGGGAGCTTGAGGAAGCTAGACGAATACGTGGAACCCATGCATGCCTGAATCTTTGTGTATACGTTTAATTATTTTTATATATATTTTAAAGTGTTAAAAATAATTTAAAATAAATTAAATAATTTAGTATAAATAATTTATATATAAATAAGGTCAAGATAGTTTAAATTGAAGTAAAGATAAATTGGGTTAAATTAGTGTGATAATAATTTTAAATTAATTATTTTATTTAAGTGTAAGGTTAATTTACCTTAAAGTGCAATGTTAACCAAGCTTAGACGCTTAATCCTAACCCAAACCTAGCCAATCCCCTAATGGAGTAATGTCTGTTTACAGACAAGTAAAGAAAAATTACACCTAACCCTGTTTCTAAGTTTAAGTAGCACCAATATGAAACGTCCTTGAACTCACCCTGACAACCTTGGGGTGATACAGGCTAAGGCATACAAGATGGTCAGGACTCAAAGGGGTCGAGGCAGGGGAGCATTTTCACGGGCACTGCCAACACCACCAGTGCCACCACCACCATCGCCCAAACTAGCCCTCATACTGTGCTCGTTGGAAGCCATTAACGAGACTTTAAAGGGGCGCCAAGCGGCAGGGACTGAAGTGGAACCTCCACCATCTGGAACAGGTAATCCAGAAGCGTCAAGGGATTCAGGGGGAGGACTTCCACCTGAAGACATCACGCGAGAATTACAGAAGATCAAACTTCCGTAGTTTTCCGGAGGTCACACCAGTGAACGCGCGGAAGCATGGTTGGAAGGCATGACAAGGTGTTTTTCCTTAAGAGACTATGTGTCCAACTCGAAGGCAAAGATCACAATTTTCCAGTTAAGAGACAATGCCTTGAACTGGTGGGGCAACTTGGAAAGACAACTACACCTTACCCCAGACGTAGTATCTTGGGAACTTTTCGAGGAGAGGCTCCAAAGGAAATATCTACCAGCATACTACGAGAAACAACAGATAGGAGCATTTCATGCCTTAGTACAAGGAAACAAAATAGTAGAAGAATATGAGATCAGGTTTATGGAACTGGTCAAGTATGTTTCGTATATGGACAATGACCAACGACAGGCAGAGCGCTTCGTTTATGGATTGAACCTGAAGATAAGAGCTATGGTGCAGATGTGGAAACTATCTTCAGTAGTGGAGGTGGTAGAAAATGTGCGTTACGCGGAAGAACACATGAACTTAACAGGGTGTACAAGATCGACATTTCCGCATCGCCCTGGATTCGTAGGAAAGACCCCGAGGACATTTCCTAAGGGAGGGGGCTCAAGGCCACCACCTTATGGTAACAGAGTCGTGCCAAGGACTGTAGCTGCAGGAATTTCAATGGAAGCTAGTGCAACATCTCGTTCATCACCAACGGTGTAGACAGGTCCACGACCATCTCGGGGAACAACTAGTAGGGGCAGGGGTTCCAGGGGAAGGAACTCATTTCAGAATCAATCACATAATAGTGCACCGGTTCAATCTCGTGTTACATGTTGGAGATGCGAAGGACCCCATTACCAACGGGACTGTCCAGAGTTACAATCAGGGTTTGTGCATAGAGAAGGAAAGGCACCAATGGGGAGGTCAAGTAAAAACCACCAGATTTACGCAGCAGTTAATAACCGCCAGGCCGAACATCAATCCACCATGGTGGAGTCATCAGGTACGCTAAATCATATCAATGTTAAGATTTTGTTTGATTCTGGTGTGACAGATAGTTTCATTTCACCATCTGCATTAGAAAAGAGTGGGCTGGTAGCCTA
>JZKD02S1736560.1:79570-99131 GCA_000966675.3 Picea glauca | reverse complement strand
CTTCATTTAGGCCCTCAAAATGGCCCCGGAAGTTAAAACCTGCTAAAAATAGTAAATTGCCAAAATTGCCAGAAAGTTGTTTTGAGCCAGTTGGAAAAGGTGGGTGGCCACCGATTTCCACCTAGATCAGGACTATTCATTACATATTCCCCCATATTAATATTGATCTTATTTCATTTTCTTGAGCAATTGATAGTTCCTCCATCTGCAATCTTTACTTAAAACTCTACCACTGGATATACAAAGAAATTGAGAGCTTTGTCTAATTTATAGTGAATGGAATTATGAGTACTACCAGAATCAATTAGGACTATTACCCTTTTCATTTTGATATATCCTTCGATCTTGAGGGTTTGAGGAGTGCTAATTCTAGCCAATGCATTACACAATATCGTGGGAGTCAACTCTTCAAAAGAAATTGCTTCTATGTTTTCATATTGAGATGGTTCTTGTTCTTCTTCCTCTTCACAGTCTATGTAGAATAATTTATTCTCACCACACTTATGTCGCTTACTGTACTTGTTGTCACAATTAAATCATAAACCTTTTTCTTTTCTTTCCTCCAACTGTTGAGGTGTAAACCTTGTAGGTTGAGGTGTTTTATAAGAAGGAGCATTATTCTCTCGATAGATGTTAGGATTGGTCCTTCTAGTAGCCATAGCCATATTTTTACTTTCAACATTTATTTCCACCCTAAATGCATTCTCCAATGATTTGGTTTCCCAAAGGTGAACCTCATGTTGAATGTTATCCTTTAAAGTTCCAATGAATACATCAATAAGTGTTCATCTGGAATATTTGTTACCTTTATATTAAATACTTGGAAGTTCTCAATGTGCTCTGTAACTGAACCCTTTCACTTGAGATTTATCAATTGGCTAAATAAGGTATTGCTCCTTGTATCCTCATAGTGTGCTATCATTTTTTCAGTGAAAATATTCCAAGTGACGAGTGATTTGCAAGAACAAAGCCATCGATACCATACAAATTGATTGGGTTCTAAATATAAAGAAGCAATTCGTACCTTTTGTGTATGTGGTACATTATGTAGATCAAATAATTTATCCATCTGCAGTATCCATGTCATTGTGTCCTTTCCAACAAACTTCCTCATATCGATCTTAGGAATGTGGTTGGTCTTCAAACCTGTTAGGACCCTCAAAATGACCTTTTTCACTACACTTGTTGATCATTCAACCCTCTCATTTCCTAAGCTCAATGACTACTATAATGAGCACTAAGACCCTTTTTCCCAAGGCACGAACCTATTCATCTTGCTTTTATGTTTTCATTTACTTAGGATGTTTGATTGAATACGATCACATATTTTACCCATGAAATAATTCAACTAATGATCAAAATGATAGAACAACCCACTTCGAGAATTGGGTCGCTGCTGTCACAGCTATGCGCAATTCCTAGGAGCTATTACAAGATATCTGCAACAAATGCCCATCAATCCTAGAAGCTATTGCAGGACTTCTGCAACAAACGACCATCAATCCTAGAAGCTGTTACACAACTGCTACAATAGAATCCTGTTAATCTCGGAAGTTGTTACAACAAAGGCCACCAGTCCTATTGTGATATGACTGCTGCAACACCTGTTGATTAGAATGCTAGATCATGATGTTGATGAAGAAGAATTCAATATTTGAGATTTATGATACCTAACCAACAACCTGAGAATTGGGGATTCTTAGGACTGCTTTGTTTCTGAACAGTGATTGACTCTCACTTTAAATAGCATAACTTTTGTAATGTTAAGGCTGTTAGACTTTTGGCTTGAACAGATGAAATGAATGATTATTGTACTCAAACATCTTTATGGCAATTGAATGAAGAACTGGATTGAATTTCTTTAGTATTCTGTGATCTATCTCTTTGAGTGGATTCAGTGAGAAGGAAGGGGCCCACCTTCTTCACCGATTCCCCTCTGTTTTGAATTCTAGATTTAGTTGTTTTCATTGCAATTGGTTTAACTGTTAGTTGTTTTTAAATGCAACTGATGTTACATTTTAGTTCCTTCCTGATAAATGCACATAACTTGTCTCGTGAGAATTAGAATTCAGTTGCTGAGCATGGCTGGAGAGTTACTTTTCCTTTTTCTGCATTAAGTTTAAATCTTGTTTTGGAGAATTAAAAGTGTGAAGTAGCTTCTTGCAATAAGTAGATTTCCCTTCAACAATAGGATAGAATTTCTTCCTGCAAAAGTAAATTAGAAAGTTAGATTAAGGTAGGCAATTCATGGTTTTTATAGATTCATTAGTTTATATTGCAATTATGACTTTAAGCCTGTAGCACTCAAGCTGTGTCAGCACAATTGTGTCAACAATATTGTTTGTTTTTTTTGTTAGAAGAACTTCCCTACTGCAATTAGATTAGAGACACTTCCATAATCTAGCATAGACTGTGCATAATTATCTTGAAATAACAAACTTCTTTGGGTTGACAATTTATATTGAACACTTTGATTTTCCATTTAATTAGACAATTAAAGTTCCCAACAAAACCAAAGTTGGAGTTTCTCCATTCTTGATTCATCTTCCTTGTGTCCTGGTCATGAATTTCATGGGATACATTTTCACTTTCAAGTGTCCTCTCTATTAGGAAAATTTTCAATCCTTCCATGATCTCCCTTTTTAAACCATCCATCTTAGTATCCATTATGGCCTCCAATTTAGCTTCAGTTGAATCCATCATCCCTTGTAGTTCAGATTTTGTCATTGTCTTATTTTGTAATTCATTTATGTCCCTACACATTTCTTCACCTTCATCAAGATTCCAAGTAGGACTGTTTGGAGGATTATCTGGTGTATAAGTTCAACTTTTTTGTGCCATGTTGGCTAAGTGTCACTTTTAATCCTTGATTTTGAGGTGGTTCTACTAGACAATCTTTATTCTCTTGTATCTCCAAATTTTCATCCCTTCTGGGTATGAAACTTTATTTTTTATATTTCTCTGATATTTATTCTATGCAATGCCATAGATCTGATCAAAATTGGATTTCCCAAGTGGAATTTACAGTAACTTCCCCACATCTTGCTGATTTTTGGCCTTTCCACAAGATCTCACTTGTATAGTGTGTCGTGCACACAATAATTGATATCAACTTCTGAAACTTGTATCAGAAATACTACGGACTGTCCACTATCAAATGCAACCAGTCTCACTCAATTTGGATACTCTAGGAATAAGTTATGATTGTTTTACCCAGAACACCTGCTTGAGACTAGTCAAATACCCTATCTTCCACAACGTGTATCTACAAATGTAAGATGACCCAGAAGCTAAATTTTTTATTAGACATACCTTACTAATTTTTTTGAATAACCTTCAGATTTCAGGGTCTTGATCCTTCTACTAAATATCCTCCAAGGGGTTCCCTCTAAAACATCGTAGAAAAACAATTATAGCGAAAATGCCAAGGTGTCTCAGATGTAGTAGCGAAACCCTAATACCTTGAGCTTTGATACCATATGTTAAGAACCAAATATCAATATAGCATAGAAAAGCCTCAGAATAAGTACTCAACACCTTGAAAAAGAGAGAATTTTAGATAATAACCCACTTCGAGGGGGCAACCTCCTTTTACAACACATAAATGTTTAAGTGCAAGATGATTTGAAATCAAAAAGTCTCCTTGGTATATCTAGAAGACTAGGAGGTTAAATTACAACTAATAGAACCAAGCTGTAATAGACCTAAAAACTGTCAAAAGTTTTTTTTTTTTTTTTTTGTCGTCGACTGAAATTGCTACGCAACTTAAAATTTCAAATCAAAGTTATAAGATGTACATACTCTACAATACAAAATTCATGTATAGTTCTACAATTATACTTACTTCCATATTTGTATACTCATATACCCATACAATAGTCTTAGACTACAACGATCTTGGGTCTTCTGGCCCTAAGCATTATGCGTAAATTTTCTCTCACCCAGACTCGATCAAAAGGATTTAGGAAAAGGTATAACTGTACAAGGTTGGATAATACACCTTTGCACAATGTTTAATAGAATAATATCATACCCCTTTTTATAAGAATTCAGATAAGTGTGATGGTTAGGTAAATCCGTTTGGGTAAATTCAGTGTAATGAATATCCTATAACCCCTTTCCCGTGTTAGCAACCCACTCGGCTCCACCTATCCAATATGTAACATCAACTGAAAAATTGCATTAAAGAGTTTGTAGTGGTTAGGGTTGCAGGCCTCCATGAGTTGCGAAGGCGTCTTCTTAATCCATAACACACTAAATGCCGAGGAGGGGGTTAGGTCTGACGATACTTAACCTCTGGAAAGGTAATTAAAGGGAGCAGGTCATATGCGAATGTCGAGGCCATCACCTGACTTGTTGTCCGATAGGGTCGTTCCAAGTCATACCTCATCACATGGCCTTTCGTACCAGTAGTCTTCAATCTACGAGGAAGGGTTATTTAGGTTATAGGAATTTTCTTTTGTCGTGGGGAGGCTCTCCAGTGATCTAGTTCTGCGATTCTGTTTCTTGGCGAAAGGAAAACTATGAGGACTTCCTCTGTTGGAGGTGACGTCTCCCACCTAATTCACCTGGTAAGTTTCACGCTATCACTATAATGTTTTCGTCTATTAACAAGTCTCTTCTTATCATTAAAAACTCGAAAGAGAGGGTGTTGGACTTTTCCTTGCTACTGGTAAGTAGCTCCACTTATCATGCCCCTACCTATTTAAATCCTGAAGGCTTGACACTTCAAATATCCTACTTTCTAGTGCTTCTGATGGTTTTGTTTTTGCAGTTTGTTCTTAATCTTGTCGTCTCCCGCTCTCCTTCACTAAATTGTATCATTATTTGGTAGTGAATCCTCTTAAAAATTTCTTCACGGTTTTATTCTAGAGGTTATCCCTTAGGGTGAGAGTCATACTTTACATACGAATTATCTCTCATCTGGGTTAGTGGAACAATGTCCTCTGTTGTGGTCGAGTATTCTCTAGGAAAGATTCGACTATTGCTCATGACCTAACTCTATCCACCCATCTCTAGGATTTTTTTCCGATTGTACACCCCGTTCCTCCATAATCCGTAACCCTTAAGGAGGACTGAATATTACTCACAAATTTTCTTTTGTCGATCTCGATTTAATGATTCTGCTCGGATCCAAAATTTCTACAATAGGCCACAGATGGGAATTCATGGATTTGTACTACCTTTGGTCGCAGTTCACTCATATGGAGAAGGGTGTCTGTATTACTACCTGGTTAATTCAACTCTCTTTCCCTCAATATCGTTCCTCCGCTTAAACGAAAGTATACATTCTCATATTATTTATGTATTGACTTTGTTTCCCTTTTTATGTAATCTCGTATATTTTATTTGTATAACTAAATTATACTCGTCCTCGGTTTCTTGTTGACTCGGTGTTGGGTCACTTGTATATTTATGAAATTATGTTTCTTGTAAAACTCTACTCGTGTACTCTATATCATCACTAATGATGCAACCATGTTTGATGCGAGGGTACCCATCAGATTGACCATGTTCAATCCTCCCCTTCTGGTCCATCGACGGTCATGACTCGATTGGAAGCTTACTATGGCAAAACGAAGATAAGTAAAAGTCTTTGTACAATCATTATCTTGTGTGTTTTGTTGAAATTCGAGCTTTGGAGAGACCTCTATCCTGTGACTAATTTGAATGCTTTGTTCCTTTGTAGGTCTATGTGGAATATGGAACTGGATCAAATTTGGGTTTTTCTCAGAAAGGTATTATGGTTTCTAACAAGAGAATTCTTTGAGGAAACTAGAGAAGTCCCGACGATGTTGGGTTATTACTCCAACATTCTTGGTTTAAGACTGATGCCCAAATCACTTGATATACAGATCTTAAATTTTTAGTTAAATAAATGTTATAATTTCCTTTCTGCTATTGAGGTTTTCATTGCTAGTCTCTGTATAATGATCTTGTAGATATATTCCAGACGGATATCCGTATTGTGAAAATACAACAGAGGTAGAATATACAATGATTCGAATTATTTTGAATACTTACAAATGAAACCTCTACTTGTATCAATCGCTGATTAATTTCTTTCATTTGAAGTAGATCATGTGATTTTTATAAGTATAGACTCCGATATACATAAATGGTTATCTGCATATCTATGTTTATCTAATTTAACTTAAGTTCTTTGTCGTAATTCATTCTTCATCATTGAAGATAATGGCTTCTATAGTTTTTTAATATAATCCATTACTATGAGACTGTACTGATATAAATGAATATAATACTCTTGAGATTCATTCTGGATCCCCTTAAGGGTTGCGCCAATTTATACTTCGCCACAGAATTTGAATGTTGAAAGGGTATAACACTTCCAAAAGAAATCCATTCCTCCCATATTTATTTTAAGGTCTCTACTGATTGAAATTTCCACTAAAGACTTTGGCATATTGAAATGCATATGACCTCATGATGGATGGAAATTCGCAAGACGTTCTCTTGGGAAATTTCACGATTAAAAATATTATTTACACAGGTTAGAAATGTTCTTGTCACGACTAGTTTTCCTGTGGTCCTATAATATGTTTAATTATCCAGGTTCAACTCCATTACTACTATAGATAATGTATATAAACTCTTACATTTATCCCGGGTCGAGTGATTATAGTGGACCCCACATACAGTGGTAATATAGGTATATTTATTAGTAGAGTAGATGATTTTTCAACATATTACATACAACAAATATACAGACATAGTCGCACCTATAGCAGATAGCATACTATGATTAATTAAATAAAATCTTCAGTTGAACCAATTATTCCTACCACAAATCATTTACAGAAATTCTAAAATTTACATATGACCGCAAAATAATCATCTAGAATAGCAACACGAATCATCTACAATGGTTTTTTAATTGCATACAACAATATAATAATTCATCCAGAATAACAACACAAATCATCTACAATAGTCTAGTAATTACATACTACAGTGAAATAATTCTATTAGAACAACAAACGTATGCAATAGTTATATCGACATGAATGTGATAAGGGAAAGTAGAGGTACATATCTGAACTGTATTGCTGGGAAGACAAAGGGAACAACCGCATTCCTCCCAACCTTAGAATAGGGCATCCAAATCACTTGCCTGGTTCACCCCCTAGCCTGACCATGAATCCATGAGGGTGAACTTGAAATCTCCTCTACAACAATGTCTTCCTTTATGAGTAGTCTTCTCCCTTGCCTCACTCTCAAAATCATTGTTCATAACAACAAGTATTCAATAGTTCCTCTTCCCAGCATACTAGGGAGTGTCCTGCCTCCTCACATATGCTATTTAACAAAACAATGCTTTTGCCTAGGTCTTTCTTCCCCCCCTTGGGAATTTTTGCAGCTTTATAAATCTGTGATTTTTAGGGGATGCCAATGGCCAAATATCTAATTTTCCAATTGTAATAATCATCCCAGAGGTATTTCCAACATGTTCCCCACTCATGGAGTCATGGTCAGCTAATTTTAACATGGCTATTCCATTTGTCCTCCTGCAATCAATATAAAATATTTTGTTTTCATACAAGTCTCATAGTCAAATAGTTAGTTGGGTCAAATGAGATCTTTGCCCAATAGTTATAATAATTAATTACAATTATCAAATTAAAAATTCGTAATTGCCATAAATGGAAAAAAAAATCCAAATTCGAATTTACTAAAAACATAATAATTTCCCAACAAATTTTTAATTTTTCAAAAATACTTTATTTTGGGGGATGTTACATCCTTTCCCCCTTCAATAAAACACTATCCTCAGTGTTTGTTCTTTTCTTGGAACATGATTGGATGAGTTTTCTGCAAATCTCCCTCCAACTCCCAAGTGGCCTCCTCAGGACTAAAGTGCTTCCATTGCACCTTTACTTAAGCGACGGATATGTTTCAAAGTCCTATTTCTCTCCGGTATAGAATACACAGGGGTTCCACCTGGAACTTGCCTTCAGGTTCCACCTGCACCAAGTTCCAATCAATCATATGAATAGGGTCATGAACGTACTTTTTCAACAAAGAAACATGAAATACATTATGAATTCTTAGATTAGCTGGAAGTGCAAGTTGGTATGCTATGGGTCCAATTCGAGCTAGTATCTCGAAGGGCCCATAAAACCTGGGTGCCATCTTGGCATAGTTTCCTAACTTCAACGGGATTTTTTGGGCTTTGACCTTCAAATAAACATGGTCTCCCACTTGAAATTCCAAGTGTCTACTTTTCTTATCTACATAGCTCTTCTGTCTGTCATGTGCTTCTTTTAAGTTCTGTTGTACCTTCCTTACCATGTTCTCCATTTCTTGGAGCATCTCTAGTCCAACCATGATTATGTCAACCGGGTTATCCTAGCTAATTGGAGTCATACACTTTCTGTCGTACAGTACCTCGAAAGGGCTTAACTTAGCCGAAGTTTGGTACCCATTGTTATATGCAAATTCTACCAAGTGTAGATAGTCTTCCCACTTGTTTGGTTTTTTTATTATGTACATGTGGAGCATATCCTCTATGATTTGGTTTGTCCTTTTGGTCTGTCCATCCATTTGTGGGTGATAAATCGTACTGAAATTCAAATTAGTATTTATCCCTGCAAACAATTCCTTCCAAAAAGTGGATGTGGATTTTACATCTCTATCTGAAGTCACCATTTTAGGAATACTATGCAGTCTAAAAATTTATTTCATAAATATTTCAGCAATGTTTATAGCTTTAAAAGTAGATTTTATAGGAATAAAGTGTGCAGACTTACTAAGTTTATCGATTACAACCATAATAGAATCATTCTATTTCTGATTTTTTGGAAAACTTGTTATAAACTCCAGTGATATGGTCTCCCATTTCCATTCTAGTACTGGTAATGGTTGTAATAGGTCAGCTGGATGCTGGTGTTTGACCTTAACCTGCTGACAATCTTGGCACCTAGCCAAGTATTCTTCTATTTCACCTTTCATATTAGGCAAGTAAAATAGTTTTCTAAGTGTTTTTATCGTTTTCTGGTATCCTGGATGGCCAGAATATAGTTTCTTATGCACTTTGTCCAAGACTATTAACTTTAACTCTGTTGAATCTGGTATGTAAAGTCTATTTTTAAATCGTAATAGTCCCTTCTTGTCGATACTTAGATCTGGTTTATCTGAGTTTGCGGTATTTTGTTTATAATTCTACCATTATCTTAGTGTAATTTTCGTCGTTAATACCTGTCGTCCTTATTCTTTGTTCCATATCACTTTATGCCTTGCTAATATTTATTTCAAATAACCCATGGACTCTTCTTCTTAAAGTGTCAGCTACCTTATTTTCCTTACCCTTGATATGTCTGGCTTTGAAGTCGAATTCACTCAAGAAGGCTAGCCATCTTGTTTGTCTTGCATTAAGATCTGGTTGTCTAAATAAATATTTCACACTGCTATTATCCATCAATAGTAGAAATTTTATGCCCATTATGTAGTGTTGCCACATTTTTAAGGCGTGTATTACCGCTGCCAATTCTAAGTCATGAGTGACATAATTTTTCTCATGTTATTTTAATTTCTAGGACTCATAACAAATCACGCGTCCTTCTTGAGTTAGGACACCACCTAGTCCTTCTTTACTTGCATCAACACATATGGTAAAGTCTTTATCTGGATCTGCTACCTTCAATATGGATGTAGTTGTCAATAATTCCTTCAGCTTGTTAAAACTGTCTTGACACTTCTGTGACCAGTTAAACTTGGTCCCTTTCTTTGGTAATGACGTGATAGGATAAGCTATTTTGGAAAATCCTTCTATGAATCTATGATAATATCCGTTGATTCCCATGAATGACCAGATGTTCGCTACATCCTTTGGTATCATCCATTCTATAATGGATCTTAGTTTCTCTGGGTCGACTACAATGTCTTCGGTAGATATTACGTGTCCTAGGTACTGTATGTTCTTCTGGTAAAAATCGCAATTATCAAATTTAGCATATAGTTGGTGCTTCCTTAAAATTTGTAGGACGATTCTTAAGTGTTCTTCATGTTCTTCCTCCATTTTAGAATACACCAGAATATCGTCAATAAATACTAGTATGAACTTGTCTAAGTACTAACTGAAAATACCATTCATCAGGCACATAAATGTGGCTGGTGCATTAGTGAGTCTGAAAGGTATGAATATGAATTCGTAGTGTCCATATCTTGTTCAAAAGGTTTTTTTTCTTATGTCCTCATCTTTTATCCTGACTTGATGGTAACCGGATCGTAAATCCAATTTTGAAAATATTTTGGCCCTGGCTACTTGATCGAACAGGTCATTTATCCTAGGTAAGGGGTACTTGTTTTTAATAGTCATTTTATTCAATAGTCTATAGTCGATACATAGTCTTAGAGTACCATCTTTCTTTTTCACAAATAGGACTGGTGCTCCCCATGGTGAAACACTGGGTCTGATATACTTTTTGTCCAACAATTCCTACAGTTGTATCTTTAGTTCTGTCAATTCAGGTAAACTCATTCGGTAAGGTGATTTCAAGATAGGGGCTGACCCAGGTAATAGGTCTATGGAGAAGTCTATTTCCCTTCTAGGAGGTAATTCTGGTATCTCATCAACAAACATGTCTCTAAACTCATGTAGAACAACAAAATCTTCTAGCTTTGACTTATCTTCTTTGTCTAACAGATTCGTTATTTGGATGGCGTAAACTTGACACCCCTTTCTCATACATTTCTTGAATTTCATTACTGTGACTTGTCTAATTGATATTGGTTTTGGTATACCTTGGGCTGTTCTAGTAGTGTCACAATCATATTTATAGTTAAGTGTCTTTGTATAACAATCTAGAACTGCTTTGTGTCTTTCCAACCAATCCATTCCGATGATCATATCGTAGGATACTAGTGGTAGAATATTCAGATTTGTTTTTATGTTTTGACCATCTAAGTTAAATTCAAAATCAGAAACAAAGTCAACCACTTTCCTTTTAGTTCTTGTTTCTAACTGTACCAGCCGTGATTTTCCCTGTTTCATCCTCTTAAGTTTATTTGACTCTACTACTCCAGGAGTGATATAACTTAACATAGCTCTAGGATCAATTAAAACAGAAATTTGGGTGTTATTAATTTTACCTTCAATTTCCACCACAGAGGACTGGTGGTCAGCTTGCCGACCATCAATGGCTGCATTAATTTGATGCAGGCTTCTGCCTACATCACCCACCGTCGAAGCTTCCGGTATATTATGAAAAATAGTTATGTTTGTCATGTTTAAACTTGGGCAATGCCTCCTGAGATGAGGTTCTCCACATTCCCAACACTTTAACGGTTCCTGGGGATTGTCCCCAAATTTCTTTGTTCCCAAGTTTATCGGTTTATCGCCTCCTTGTGTGCTTGGATGGTTTGAGTAAAAATATTTTCTAGGAAACATTTTTGTTGCATTTCGATAAGGAGCTGGCTAGTATCCCTTCTTTCGCTGGTTCATTTGGTCTCGTTTCTTATCCTTCTAAGCTTTGGTGAATTATGCCCGCTATTTGTACTGGTCGTAGCACATTCGTAATTTCCTAAATACTTCGCTCAAGGATTTGGGGTTATAAAACTCAATTCTTTCCCTGTAGGACTGTGGTAGATAACTTAAGAATCATTGGATTTTTACCTTGTCCTCCTATATGTTAGGTACGAACCTTAGTATTTCCATAAATTTGTTTATAAGGTCTTCCATCGTCATCTACCCAAGTCGTAACTCATAAAATTCCTTTGTTTTCCTTTCATAGTATCTTTCAGAAAGGTATTGTTTCTTAAAATACTTCTTAAAGTCAGACCACTCCATCTGTTTCTCCTCTAGTCCCTTGGCCAATTTCAAATTTTTCCACCAAATGCTGGCCTTCCCTTTTAGATTGTATATGGCCATTCTGACCTTCATAATGCTGGAATAATTGTAAATTTGGAAGTATTTTTTGATGTCTAACAACCATGCCTCAGCCTCCTCTCTTGTTCTTGATTCTCCATCAAAGGTAGTTGGTTTAATATTTTTAAATTCTCCTTCAAGGTGGTCTACTTGTTTCCTCTTTCTGTCTGTTTTAGTTTTTTCCTCAGCTGAAGGTGTACCTTCAGACGAACTGTCTCCTTTTTTTGTTTCAAGCCTAGAATTCTTGGAGGCCCTTTTTTTGACCTCTTTGTCATGGTTATCATCCTTTTGGATTTTCTTGGTCACTATACTGTGCAACAGGACTTCATTTATCTCTTGTTGTTCCTGTTGTGCTTTCTTCAATTTCTCATTCTCTGCTTTGAAAACCAGCAGTTCAACAATAATATTCCTCATTGTTTCCAATACTTCCATAGGTGAGGTTCCTTCACTATTCTATCTTGGATGTCCATGAGGTCCCTGCTCCGGATTTCCTTCCATTCTGATTTCTGCATCATCCTGAGCTGCCATAACTCACACAAAACAAAAAGGTTTTCTGTTTGTAACAAAGAGGTTTATTAGTTTTGCATAGATTGAAATATATTCTAAGCAACTAATGTGGCCCTGTTCAGGTCCAGTGTTGTAACCTTTTTCTTCGATACGATATGTAATAGACTTCAAAACTGTCAAAATTAGTTTATTTATTTTATTTATTTATTTACTTTTATTTTTTTTTGTCGTCGACTGAAATTACTACCCAATTTAAAATTTCAAATCAACTTTATAAAATGTACATACTCTATAATACAAAATTCACTTATAGTTCTGCAGTTATATTTACTTCCATATTTGTATACCCATATACCCATACAATAGGCTTAGACTACAATGATATTGGGTCTTCTGCCCCGAAGCATTATGCATAAATTTTGACTCACACAAACTCAATCAAAAGGATTTAGGAAAAGGTATAACTGCGCAGGGTTGGATCATACACCTTTGTGCAATGTTTAATAGAATAATATCATACCCCGTTTTACAAGCATTCAGATAAGTGTGATGGTTAAGTAAAGTCATCCGGGTAAATTCAGTGTAATGAATATCCTATAACCCCTTGCCCATGTTAGAAACCCACTCAGCTCCACCTGTCCAATATGTAACATCAACTAAAAAATTGCATTAAAGAGTTCATAGTGGTTGGGTTTGTAGGCCTCCATGAGTTGCACAGGCGTATTCTTAATCCATAGCACACTAAATGCCAAGGAGGGGGTTAGGTATGACAAGAATTAACCTCTAGAAAGGCCATTAAAGGGGGCAAGGTGTATTCAAATGTCGAGGCAATCAGCTGACCTGTTTTCCAGTAGGGTCATGCCAAGTTCTACCTCATCACATGACCTTTCATACCAACAATCTTCAATCTACGAGGAAGGGTTTTTAGCTTATAGGAATTTTATTTTGTTGTGGGGAGGTTCTCCGATGATCTAGTTTTTCTATTTTGTTTCTTGGCGAAAGGAAATTGTGAGGACTTCCTCTGTTGGAAGCGACGTCTCCCACCTAATTCACCTAGTAAGTTTCACGCTATCACTGTAACATTTTCGTCTATTAACAAGTCTCTTCTTATCATTAAAAACTCAAAAGAGAGGGCGTTGGACTTTTCCTTACTACTGGTAAGTAGCTCCACTTATCATGCCCCTACCTATTCAAATACTAAAGGATCGACACTTCAAATATCCTACTTTCTGGTGCTTTTGATGGTTTTGTTTTTGCAGTTTGTTCTTAATCTTGTTGTCTCTCACTATCCTTCACAGAGTTGTATCATTATTTGGTAGTGAATCATCTTCGAGATTTCTTCAGGGTTTTATTCTAGAGGTTATCCCTTAGGGTGAGAGTCATACTTTACATACGAATTAGCTCTTATCTGGTTGAGTGGAACAACACCCTCTGTTGTGGTCGGGTATTCTCTAGGAAATGTTCAACTACTATTCATGACCTAACTCTATCCACCCATATCCAATATTTTTGTTCGACTGTACACCACATTCCTCCATAATCTGTAACCCTTAAGGAGGACTGAATATTATTCACAAATTTTCTTCTAAGGATCCTGATTTTATGATTCCGATTGGATCCAAAATTTCTACAATAGGCCATAGATGGGAATTCACGGATTTGTACTTCCTTTGGTCGCAGTTCACTCATACGGAGAGGGATGTCTGTATTACTCTATGGTTAATTCAACTCTCTTTCCCTCAATCTGGTTCCTCCGCTTAAATGAAAGTAGACATTCTCATATTATATGTGTATTGACTATGTTTCCCTTTTTATGTACTCTCATATGTGTTCTTTGTATAACTAAATTATACCCGTCCTTGGTTTCTTATTGACTCAGTGTTGGGTCTCCTGTATATTTATGAAATTATGTTTCTTGTAAAACTCTACTCTTGTACTCGATATCGTCACTAATGATGGGGCCATGTTTGATGCGAGGGTACCCATCAAATTGACCAAGTTCGATCCTCTCCTTCCGGTCCATCGACAGTCATGAATCGGCTGGAAGCTTACCTATGGCGAAACGAACATAATTAAAAGTCTCTATCCAATCATAATCTTGTGTGTTTTGTTGAAATTCGAGCTTTGTAGAGACCTCTATCACGTGACTAATTTGAATGCTTCATTCTTTTGTAGGTCTACATGGAATATGGCACTGGATCAAATTCGGGTTCTACTCAGAAAGGTATTCTGGTTTCTAACAAGAGAATTCTTTGAGGAAACTGGAGAAGTCCCGATGATGTTGAGTTATTACTCCAGCGTTCTTGGTTTAAGACTGATGCCCAAATCAATTGATGCATAGATCTTAAATTTTTAGTTAAATAAATGTTATAATTTCCTTTTTGCTATTGAGGTTTTTGTTGCTAGTCTCTATATAACGATCTGGTAGAGATATTCCATACAAATATCCATATTGTGAAAATACAACAGAGGTAGTCTATACGATGATTTGAATTGAATTCTTTCGAATACTTACAAATGAAATCTTTACTTATGTCAATCACTGATTAATTTCTTTCATTTGAAGTAGATCTTGTGATTTTTATATGTATAGACTCTCTTATACATAAATGGTTATCTGTGTATCTATGTTTATCTAATTTAACTTAATTTCTTTGTTGTAATTTAACTCTGCATCGTTGAAGTCAATGGTTTCTATAGTCTTATTATCTAATCCATTACTATGAGACTGTACTGATATAAATGAATGTAATACTCTTTGAGATTCATTCCAGATCTCTTTAAGGGTTGCGCCAATTTATACTTCGCCAAAGAATTTGAATGTTGAAAGGGTATAACACTTCCAAAATAAATTTGTTTCTCCCAGATTTATTTTAAGGTTTCTACTGATTGAAATTTCCACTACAGACTTTGGGATATTGAAATGCATATGACCTCATGATGGATGGAAATTCCCAGGACGTTCTCTTGGGAAATTGCACGGTTAAAAATATTATTTACACAGGTTAGAATTGTTCTTGTCATGACTGGTTTTCTGGTGGTCCTATAATATGGTTTATTGTCCAAGATAAACTCCATTACTACTATAGATAATGTATATAAACCCTTACATTTATCATGGGTCGGGTGGTTACAGTGGACCCCTCATACAGTGGTAATATAGGTATATTTATTAATAGATTAGATAATTTTTCAACAGATTACATATAGCAAACATATAGACACAGTCACGCCTACAACAAATAGCATACTATGATTAATTAAATAAAATATTCAGTCGAACTAATTATTCCTACCACAAATCATTTACAAAAATTCTGAAATTTACATATGACCGCAAAATAATCATCTAGAATAGAAAAACGAATCATCTTCAATGGTTTTGTAATTGCATACGACAATAAAATAATTCATCTAGAATAGCAACACAAATCATCTATAGTAGTCCAGTAATTACATACTATAGTGAAGTAATTCTGCTAGAACGACAAAAGTATGCAATAGTTCTATCGACATGAATGTGATAAGGGAAAGTAGAGGTACATATCTGAAGTGGATTATTTGGAAGACAAAGGTAATAGCCACATTCCTCCCAACCTTAGAATAGGGCAGCCAAATCACTTGCCCGGTTCACCCCCTAGCCTGACCATGAATCCATGAGGGATAACTTGAAATCTCCTCTACAACAATGACTTCCTTTATGAGTAGTCTTCTCCCTTGCCTCACACTCAGAATCAGTGTTCATAACAGCAAGTATTTAGTTGTTCATCTTCCCAGCATACTAGGCAATGTATTGCCTCCTCACATATGCTATTTAATAAAATAATGCTTTTGCCTAGGCCTTTCTTCCCCCCCTTGGGAATTTTCACAGCTTTCTAAATCCCTGATTTTCAGGGGCTGCCAATGGCCAAATATCTGATTTTCCACTTGTAATAATCATCCCAGAGGTAGTTCCAACATGTTCACGACTCATGGAGTCATGGTCAACTGATTTTAACATGGTTGTTCCATTTGTCCTCCTGCAATCAATATACAATATTTTTTTTTCATACAAGTGTCATAGTCAAACAGTTAGTTGGGTCAAATAAGATCTCTTCCCAATAGTCATAATAATTAACTACAATTATGAAATTTGGAATTCGGAATTGCCATAAATGGAAAAAAATTTCCAAATTCAAATTTACTAAAAACATAATAATTTTCCAACAAATTTTAAATTTCAAAAATACTTTATTTTGGGGGATGTCACACAAGCCGACATAAATGAAATAACATTACTAATGTAATATTCCCCAATTAAGAGGTAATGTTTCACTATTTAGGGCTTAACATGGTCTTGACATATCATTTCCCAAACTCATTTTGCAATAATGTGAAGTATAACCAACCATGAGCATAGGTATCCTTGCACGAAGAGTAAATTCCAAAATGTCATCATATAATACATTTGATATAATGACATCACTTAGTAAGTAATGAATCCATTTTAAAATTAAAGTGAAGATCCTTTATTTAAATAATAAATAATAAAGGTTTATTGTTGAAAGGATTTTGAAAAACAAATAATGATATATTTTATTTTGGAAAGGTATGAGATAAATCCAAAGTTATAACATAAAATGGCCTTGAATACCTTTCAAGAATTCATTTATTCACTCATAATTAAAGGTTTATATAGACAAAGGGATTATATGATATGCAAGAGTAACATTGAGAAAGGCCATGAAAAGAAAAATGTTTGGTAATATGTTAGGCAAGACATGGAATGATTTCAAGATTAGAACATGGTATTCATCTAATCTCTCATCAAAGGTTATGTATATAAGGTGATTTATATGAACATAAGATTAATGGAGATGCCTGGTGTGAGCGAGCTAGGGTTCTAACAACGCGAGTGGGCTGGGAGGTCCAATGGCGGCGCTAGGGAGTGGGGAGTCGGCCCCTCCTCCGCCGATCCCGTGCAAAGAGGCCTTCACGAGACTGGTTAATAGCTGCGGGAAGAAATCGATGGCTCCAGCGATCCCGAAATTCATCAAGAAACTTGAGGATATTCTGGAAATAGCTCTTCCTGAAGAAAGACCAATGCAGATCGTCCTGGCTCTGGCCCAGCGTGGCCTCGTGGGGTAGTTCATTGGCCTATGGACGTCCTCCAAAACCACTGATGATTGGATCCAACGCAACTGGAAACCAAATCTGGCACATGGGGTTACCTGCTACCCTATCGGGAGAGGATATTTCGTTTTTGAATTTATTTCTGAAGAGGACCGCGACATAATTTTCAGGAACGACCCCTATTTCATGGGCTCGCAGGGTCTTTATTTGAACAAATGGACCCCGGATTTTGACCCCATGGTGGATACGCCCAAAGAAGTTCCGGTGTGGGTCAGGTTACCTAACCTCCCGATGCATTGCTGGGACTCAGAATCTCTGCAACGGATAGGGAATGGAGTTGGCAGGTACATAGATAGAGCGGACAATCGCGGACAGTACAGTTGTGCCAGAATATGCGTGGAAGTAGACCTGGAAGCAGGGCTTCCCGAAGCAGTCAAGCTCTCGATTGGTACTTGGACCCACTTCTAGAAACTTGACTACGAGCACTTACCCTTCAAATGCAGAAACTGTCAAGAGCATGGCCACTTTCAAAGGAATTGTCCTAAAATCCAATCTAACGGGAAAGAGGATGCAGAAGGATGGCAGAAAGTTAGAAGAGGCAAAAACTCGAACAATGCCAGAGGCAAGGATAAAAGGAATCAGGAACCTCTAAAAGAAGGCCAACCCTCCCACAATGCTCCAGAATCCCTCCAATCCCCCTCAATCCCTCTAGCAACAACTGGAAATGGAATTCCTCCCTCGGCCACCCATGCACCAAAGTCGCCCACCAAGTCACGCTTTCATGACAACGAGCACATCAGTCTGACCTCGAATGAAGACTTGGAGATTCTGGAGGAGGAAGACGAAGAATTTAGCAGCCCAAAAGGCTCCCCGGAGCAGCCAAAGCGAGGAAGAAAGTCTGAAAAGAAAAGAAGAGAAGAGAAAGCTAATAAGGAAGTGGCCCTAGGCACCCAACACACTATCCCTGATATGGCACACACAAGATCAGGAGCTAAGCCAGGGAAAACACCGAAAGGTGGACCCCCCCTCCCACCAAATAAATAATGCAATACGTCTCCTGGAACTGCCGAGGACTAGGAAGCAAAATAAAAGAAGAAGCCTTACGGGACATAGTAAGGTTGGAGCATCCAAAAGTCCTCCTTATCCAGGAGACGAAAATGGAGGAAGCCGACCTCCTAAGGATAAGCCCCACGTTTTGGAAGAAAGGGCCAGGAAAAGCAGTCAGCGCAAGAGGAGCTTCCGAGGGGCTAGCGACCTTCTGGGACTCGACTAAACTGGAGCTCAAAGAAGAAATCGGCACACTTCATTGGCTTTTCACTAAGCTGATCCATAAAGACTCCGGATACCAGGTAAGCCTCTTCAATTTGTATGTGCCTGTATTACTTAATGAGAAAAAAGATTGCTGGGACTCTCTACAACTTTTTCTTAACAACCATCATACCGAGAATTTAGTAGTGGCAGGGGATCTAAACGTCACCCTTTCGCTGTCTGAGAAGAAAGGGGGTTCTATTGTTCAGGACCCCTCTAGAGAATGGGTCGAAGATCTGATAGCAGATTGGGAGTTGGAAGATATCCCTCCCACTAATGGAAAATTCACCTGGTCAAATAAACGAGTTGGTTCTGGCCACATAGCCTCTAGGTTGGATCGATTTCTCATCCAATCTCCTTCCTCACATTAGGGCTGAGAGCCTCCTCTAAACTCCTGCCTCACTACACCTCCGATCATAAACCCATTTCCCTCTCTATCCGTCCAAGTGCTGCGCTGGGCCCCATCCCGTTCAAGTTCTCCCCTCTCTAGCCAGCTCAAAGTGATTTTCTCAACTTGGTTCAGAGCTCCTGGAAAATCCCTGTCACTGGCTCTCCCTTCTTTGTGTGGGAGGAAAAACTTAGACGCCTTAAAGCAGCTCTTAAGTTCTGGACCAAAACACTAGCCTCTCCCCTGGAGGAAAGGAGAAAAGATCAGGAAACGTTGGAACTTCATCAACAGGTTATGGAAGAGGCCCCTATCACCCAAACCCTCCTTAAGCAAGAAGTTGACAATCAAAGCAAGCTTCACAA
>JZKD02S1736560.1:43956-75653 GCA_000966675.3 Picea glauca | reverse complement strand
ACTGAACTGGAGAGAATCAAAGCCACTACAACAAAGAATAAGTGGGAAATGCTGGCAATAGATATGCAGGACATTAAAGATGACCTGTCGGACGAACTCCAAGCCGGTTTGAAAGATGCTGCAAATTTGCTGGGTGATCTTGGGAAAAGGCTCGTCGCGCTGGAACGAAAGGTGGAAGGGCTCACCTCTGCCCTTGGCAAGATCTCGGATGCCACGGCTGAAGTCTCTTCCAAGACAGATCGTTAACCAGGAAAGGGAATCTAGACTGCAAGTCACAGAATGTAATGAGGTTTTCAAAGCCTGTTTGTTGGTTAAACATTAGTAGAGGTAGCCTCTCGGCATGTAATAGCTTCAAGAATGTATCCAGAATGTAAGGTCCACAAGTAATAGTTTCAGGAATGTTAGGCGCATTAGTAAGAATAGGCACTCTGAGCAATAGCTCACTTTTGAATCTGTAAGGGTTGGCAGCCCTCTCTGCCTCTTCTATAATAAAAAAAACCTCATAACCGATTTTGTTAAAAAAAAATATAAGGTGATTTATATGGAAATAAAGAGCGATAATAGAGTCTTTTGTCCTATAGTGTCATCGAAGTGATTAATGCGAGGAGCAAGGAAAAGGTCAATATTAGAATTAAGTCAAGAGTCCAAAACAAATTTCCAAGAGCATTGCGGCAACCTTAACGATAATAAGTGAAATTTTTTTCAAGTTGTATGATTCAATGGGGAGCCTAAAAACACTTTGTTGGCTAAGTATTGTTGAAAAATTCGTCATCAACATCTCCCAACAAACAGATGTGCATCGCTTATAGTGGCATGCAAGCTTGAAACAATGAACTTACAATTCTTGATTCTATGAAGCAAAGGGGAAGGGGATAGTAACAATAGGACTGAGGATGACTTGATGTAGGAAAAGAAGAATTCAATAGGGTTAGGTGGACTAGGTTATACAATAGGGGGAGACATGATGGAGGTCAAAGGATTCATGGATCGGTACTTCGTGGAATAATTCATAAAAAGTGGTAAGTATGAGGGTGTTTTGTCTTGTTGTATAACCTGAAGGTAAAATCTCTTTGAAACTTGACAAAATGATTAGAAAACCGGAAAAATTTCATGGATGTGGGTTGAGGGAAAAACCCTAGATTTACATGGAGCATCCACAATGTGTATGCTGGAGCTGTCTCAAAATTGATGGGACGAAGAAAGGGAAAGAAGGAATAAGGGTATATAAATGACAACTGTGAAGAGAGAGGATTCCTTGCTTACCAAGCACATGGTAGGCAAGCTTGGGATTAAGACAAAATAATGCTACTTGGTTCACCTACAAGTCTGTTGTCTACCAAAACAAATTTGGTCAATCAGTTAAAAATATACAAATAGCCTTTTAATATCACCAACCATTTATCCATCACTTCTGACCATCAAAAATGAAAGAAATAAAAAGAAATGGAAGCAGAATAAAAGTGAGAAAATAAACTAAATAATTGTGAAGTCAATGGAAAATAATCTACCCTTTCCATTAAGTTTTATCATTATTATTATTAATAATAATATTTTTATGTATAGAGGAAAATAAAACCATTAGCTTGGACTCAGGTCAGATGAAATTTAGCATAAAGGAATGTGTCACATGCTTTACATGCGGATTTTATGACTTGGAAAAAATCGCACATGGAAGGACTTCCAATATGACAACCAACATATGTGTATGGTGCAGACAAATGACGAATCAATACCCAAAAGAAATGATCACCAACCACCAATACATGCAAACCAACATATGCTTTGCATTTAATACTGAAAATATTGATCGAGTCATATTTAGGATTTAGGGTTCGTGTATCCAGGAGATGATTAATGAACTCATCAAAGAAATTAGTATGATCTCTAGGAATCTTTCCATCAGGAACATGGTCGTCATGATTCAAAGAAGATTCATAAAGAGGGTTCAAAAACACATGGATGTCTTTAAAATATTCATCTTCATTGAAGGAAAAAGTGCACCTTGGAGGGATATGCCTGCTAGTGTCAAATTATCTAACCTCTCTTGATTGAAAGAATGGATTAAAAATGATGCCATACAATTTAATATCTTTATCGAATTCATGTAAAACATCAGAAGTAGACTCATCACATATATCATGAAATTCATACGGGTATTCATCAACTTGTCTTGACCATTCACTAGCATCATCAACAAATACAAATGTATCATAAAATGGTTTGACATGGTCAGAATTGATTTCTTTATCTAGATAATCAAATTTACCATTAAATGCGTGCAAATAAGAAGCTTGAGATGGCAGATGATCTCGTGATTGAGTTTTTTCACAATGTCTAAGAAGGTTGGTATTTGGAATGTGGGAGGTGTGTTGATTCTCAAGCATCATGATATAATTTGTATGCTCTTCAAATCCAAGCTCTCGGCCACAATTACTGAAATTATTATAAATATTCCCTAGGGGAGAGGGATCAAAAGATATACTCCCAGCATTATTTGAAGATTGAGATTCAAGAAGGAACATGTGATCCTGTAAACTCTTGATTACGGGGATTAAAGAAGTCAAATATTTGTGTGAATCATGAATAACAAAGGAGAAACTTGTTCTACGGATTTGTTCTTCGAAGTCAAGGAAAGTGGTTAAGGCTAACTGTAGGTTTTGAACATTCTTTTCTTCTAACCTCCATCGATAAAGAGGAGGTAGAAGTTCATAATAATGTGACACGCGACCAAGTTAGTAGGGAGAATGGACATAGGAATTGAATTATATGACTTGATAAACCTAAGGTTAAAATTAAAAATGTGTTCATTATCCTTCATATGTAAATAATTAAATAGCTTAAGATGCTCATAAGGATTATCCAAATTTCTAAAGGTAGAAGTAAACTAGTAAGAAAGTTCAAACCATGTAGAGATGCATTCATCAAGGAGGTTAGAAAATAGAGAAGAGGCATTACCCTGAAGGGACTTCATGAACAAAAGCATGCAACGATCATTCTCATTAACTCTGAGAATGGTGTAAGCATTTGAAAATGCACGAAGATGTTCAACCACTGTAACAATTCCATCACCATGAAATAGAGGAAAATGATGCTTGAATTTGTGAGGTAGGGGATGAAAAAGGTGAGCAAACTTCAAGGGGGTGGGCACAAACCACGAGGAATTGTTTAGCTCCTCCTCAAATTCAAAGATTACATACTTGTGAATTGTCTTCCCAGGATTAGTAACTGAAACCACATGCTTACAACCACCAAACAAGCTTCCAATCAGTTGAGACATTGAGGTCTAGGAGAGATAAAAGTAAATTTGAAAGAATTAAAACAAAACTAGGAATAGACCATTGAATGGTCATCCCTAGTATGGTTGCCAAAAATATGTTGACGTCAAGGGACTAGAAAGTCCCCAACATCAACACCTCGACCTCCCGTGGGGCTAGATGAGAAGAGATGGGAATGTCACCCTAAGCTTAAGGCCCCAACAAGAAAACACATTAAACTCAAGGAGACATATTTCCTAACCTAAAGTCCAAGCATAAATTTTATCTTCTTTGTATTTCATTTTTATTTGATTTTTATGCTTTTATGTAGGAGTCCCTAAAATTGAAACAACAAAATTAAATCTCAAAAAAAAGTTAAACAATTAAAGGAAATGTACAAGAAAAATTATAACTTGATAATAGATTTGTATTTATTTTATAAGAGAAATGAAACAAAACTAATGAAAGTTAATTTAACTAAGTTAATGCTAAAAGAATTTAATTTAAAGAAAAGTTAATTAACAAAAAGTTAACTTCAAAGACTACAAACCTAAATTAGAAAAACACTATAGTGATATAATATTTTAATTTTTCTTAAAAGTTAGAATGTAACACTTAATAAGAAAACTAAAACAGTAAAGAAAATAAAAGTTTACAGGTTAAAATAAGTTAAGGAATAAAACTTATATACATATTTTTTATACAAAATAAAGAGGTTTATAAGTTTGTTTTTCTTTTATATTTATTTTTAGTGGTGTATTGAGTAAAGATGACCTCAGATTAAGAAAAAAAGTAATAAAGAGAAAACATCATAGTGTAAAGAGAAAACTTTATTTAAAATGCTTCCCATATAAATTCAAAAAAAAAAATTAGCCAAAAGTGGAATGGAGCAATGGTGGTGAATCACAAGGAGAAAACATCAGAAACGATTACCGTCGAATAAAATCGATCTTAAATACAACAAACTGGCAAGTAAACTATTAACCTTATCAGAGCCAACAAACTTATCCTGACTTCATCTTTTCGCTTCTTCACAAGACCCCTATTGCTAACGATTTTGTCAATCCTTGTTGAATGTGTAAAGGAAGAATAGTAATTTAAAGAAACAGACCTCACTGCCCTCCAAGCATACCTCTCTCTAAATTTTCTGCCAAAGTTTTTCTTCTCCAAGAGCTTGCTTTAGGCTACCTATTTTATATTCTTTGATGGGAATTTTGAGTGGTTAAAGTTGTTCCCAACTAAAGTGAGCCTTCTTGAAGTAATAATAATAATAATAATAAAATTGTTTTGATTTTTTTTTATACACTTATAATTTTGTTTTTGCCTTCATGATTTAGATATGTATTTCTAATTCTTACATCCCATCATATGTAGCCTGTACAACAAACTTTGATATCTCAAGGCCGATAATTGCAATTTCGTCATAAGGATTTTTTTTTATGCTGGATAAGACAAAGACTGATGGCACTGTCCAGCTTCATGCAAACATTCACAGTTCTTTAACTTCTCCTTAATCTGTAATATTTCACTTAAAGAACAAGCGGAATATTCTTGTATTGAATTGAAGATAATAATAATAAAAACGCGAGTTTCCCACAGGATTTTGTTTCCTGTAGGGGACGTCTTTACATGTTTGTGAAAAATAGAGCCAATTTTAATTTCCCTATCCTACTTAGAGATGATGCGACGATCTCAAATCCCATAACTTATTCCAGCTAACAGACATGAAAGCAGACATGTTTGATTAGAACTGGAACTGATCATCTTTTATTCTCCCGGCCCTGATCCCAAAAAGTAGTACTCGAGATAACTCAATTTTCATTTCCAAATCCTTAGTTCCGACAATGATAAGATATCCTGGCATCTATTGTGTTTAAACTAGCACAACCACAAACTCGTGGCTGAGTTTGTGGCTGGTGAACGCCGAAAGGTTTCGGTTGATTCATAAGCCTAGCTGATTCATGGATTTTATTCATAAGCTTAACAGATTCCAGAGTTAAATCCTATTAAATTTATAAAAAAATCCTATTACATTTAAAAAAAAATTGTAATAAACCTAGTTAAGAAAAAAGGGGCGTCAGCCGCATCACTCTCCCACCAGCGGTAGAATTGAAAGAAAAAGGGGTGAAATTTTCTCCAAACAAAGGGCTACCAAACGAAATTAGTTTGGATAGCAGAAAAACATTGATTTATTGCAATCATAAGCACATAGCTAGACCTATAAAATTGGAAGGAAAAAAAGCCAGAGGCAATAAAGCATGCATGGGAAGCTGCATGAAAATACTTCTTCAAACTTCGACTGCACGAAAACAATTCTTCAACGCCCTGCAACAAAATAATATGGTCAGAACAAATAATGCAAACCCACACAAACCTAAAAAGAAATAAAACAAAAAACCTAACAAAGAAATTTCCGGAGTGAATCCTCCAATCTATAAATTTTCAAGAAAAAAAACGTTTAAACGCATAAATCAAGAGATAAACTAAAAGAAATGGGGTTGAGTATTGAGCGAGCATTACCTTCAGAGGGCTTGAGGSCGTGGGTACCTGGGTAAGTTGGCGTCATAGGGCTTGTTKCCCTCCTCCTCCTTCGTTGACGAATGGAAGGTAAGCCAAATTACCTTCAGATGCCTTGAGGCCGTGGGTACCTGRGTAAATTGGCGTCACTTGCATGACTGAAATGGAAGCTAAGCCAAATACATCAGAGGGCTTGAGATGCAAGAGAATGCAATGCTCCTAAAATGCAAACRCTCAGAGAATGCAACGCTAAGAAAATGMAAACGCTTAGAGAATGCAACGCTCATCCGCTCAGAAAATGAAACRCTCAGGGGCGGCGATTCAATATGAAACGCGSARACAGCTACCTAAAACGTGGCATGCCTGAAAAGTTGAAGTAGTCTGTGTTAATAATGCAAACGTGGTATTGGAATTACTCAAACCTGGTGGTGTTGGAATTACTCAAACCTGTAAATTAATTCGTTTATCTTTCAACATGTAAAATAAAACGCCCACCAGTAGAAAGGTGAAGCGCCATGATAATCCACGCGCCCACCCTGGTAAAAAAAAAATGATGGCGCACTGTAAAACACAAAGAATAAACGCCAAGGTAGATACTCACAGTTCATAATCCGCGCGGCCACACGCATCCGCCCATGAATAATAATTTTTGTTGTTATTTTTTAATCATTGAACGTGGAAATTTGGTGGTGATCAAGTAATTTTTTAATCTTATTTAGTAAATGTGAAAAAGTAATCACATAAACGTAAGTCTTTATAAATGAGCGGAACTTAATTTATCAAAATCTCATTCATTGATTAAAGAGGACGACGAAGAATATGCCAGCATCTTCAATTGCCAACCCTAAGATTGAAATTTATGATTAAAAGGTGATTAATTGTGCCCATTGTCAATAGGTATATGCCTTTCGACGTAATAAAAAATCTTTATCATATGTCCGGATACACTCCAACGACGGAGAACTCGACTATGCCTCACAATGATTTATACAAGACGACCATTGCGCTGTTCAGGAATGAAGGAAAAATAGGCCATTTTTAAATCCATCATCTATCCTGTACAGTGATCCAAATCGGTCGTAATCTTCCACCATCGAAGATGCTCTGTTGACAAGGCACTGCAACTTTCTAAACCATTCAAAAATGGCTGGAAGGATGCCACGCTTAGTGATGTCATGCTAGATGTTTGTCAATCTATACTGTCATCTCTTTGTTGTTCGTTGTTCCTGCTTAGTCTTATAGCTCCCTTGGAAATATCGCTGGACGGTGATGAATTTGAGGAGCCCGTTAATGGATGAGCGATGGTAGACACTCTCAATTTCCTCCTTGACATCCAAAGTTTCCATTTAGTTGCCAACATGCTCTCTTCTAATTGAGCATAAGCATCAAATATTATGTTAAATTCATGCACAGTAATGACAGTCGTCATACCCTCCTCATTCATGTCTATGGCCTCCAAAAAAAATCTCTTTTAACGCAATAATCTGTAAGAGATGTCCAGAGATGACAGACTTCATCTGTAACTGTGAATACCTCCTCTAATTATTGCATCAACCTTCAGCCTTCAGACCTTATTAGCATGTTTTGTGAGCAAGTCACAAAGCTCAAGCCATAGCGGATGCTTTGTATTTCTTTTAATAGAAATTTTCATCATCCAAAACCTCTCTGTAGACTCTTGCGAGAGCTCAAACAGTAAGTATCTTCGATAAGCACGCAAGGAAGTCTCAATTACGGGCAATCTCTGATGGATTTTGGTAATTACGCTGAAAGGCGTATATCTATTAGTAATGGGCACAATTTGACCTTTTAATTTAAAAGTCTAATCTGATGGTTAGCAATTGAAGATGCTTTCATATTCTCAGTAGTCCTCTCAAATCAATGAATGTGATTACTGTCCATAACTTCCTTGCATTTACAAATGCATCAGTTAACTAGTTTACCTTTTCACATTTACATAATCATATTAAGAAATTACTGTAAAACTATAAAATTGACACGTTTAGATGATTAACCAGAAAATTTAGAGTGTTGGAGTATGAACAGCCTGATGCCACGCTCAAAACCATGGAAATTCGGGGGCAGCTGTCGATTTGCTACCCGACCCATCATATCATAATTGCGTTATCGATAGGAAGAGTCATTCCTTCTGACGGAGGAGATTATAACGTTCATGATAGAGGTGAGGAGTACGAGTCTCGGGAGCCAGATCCGGATCAGAGCCGAGAAGCAGAGGCTGGCATATCTTTATCAATAACAATGGTTTCAGTACTGATGGGTCCAGAACGGGGTGGAGGAACCTGTATCAGCAGCATCACCTGCAAAGCGGATATGGGAGAAAAACAACACATCGGTGTGTTGCGTTGCAACTATCAAGAGCAGAGTGAGCCATGGGAGCAGTAGTAGAGTCAGTTTTTTCATATATAGATTTATTCGTTGATGAAGCTTATCAAAAGTAGATACTTACCTGCTCCAAGAGCTCATCTATTGATTCAAAAACATATGCTTCAGCAATAATGGATTAGGGATGGATGAATTAGGGAAACCACGTGCAGACTATAAAAAGATGACTGAAGTTATCCAGCCATGAGCAACATTCAGTTTGTTGACGAGGTGTTTAAAAGAATGCAATTTTGCTCCCTAGTTCCCTCGAGATGATCCCCACAAATTTTCAAGCATTCAGAAAATATTTAGAGCCAGTAACCCACAAATTTGCAAGCGTTCACAGAATATTTGGAGCGAGTAACATCAATAAATTGCTGCAGGTAAAATCTAAAACTCATGTAGGGCTCTTCTAGAGTTTGAATCCCAATTGATAAGGGATTTGATGATCGGGTGTTGATTTATATTATTTTGTATCTGTATTGGAAACAAATCTTCCTATCAATAAAAATGTATGGAGTATTCTCTCTCATCATGAAGGTATCCGAAGGTTATATCTTCTAAAGCATGATGGTTTTCTTAGGTGTTTTTTAATTACACAAAAGTTTTACTCACTGTAAGCTTGTTGATATTCACCAACCATGAGTTAGCAGCTGTGCTAGTTACGCGGGCAGATTTAATAGGTGTTTAGTGCTTAATAAGTTTTCTATGGACAGGATTAAATATGGCTGGAATATTCTTAGTAGTCACACAAAATAAATGGTTGTGATTTCAATCATTAACTTCCTAGCTATTATAAAGACAGCAGTTTATTTGTTTACTTTTTTACATTTACCTAATCATATTTAAAAATTACTTTGATAGCTAACTGATTGCCACCTAAGTGATTAACAAAAATCAAAATATTAACACCAGATAAATGAAGCTCAACAGTTTATTTGTTAATCAATAATAAAATTTAATATATTCTTTTAAGGATTGTTTTCATCTTATCAATCTTTTGGTGTTGATCAGCCACAATTATATGGCTGTGCTAGTAATATTTCAACTAACAATGTTGATTACTCTGTTATAGCCTTCCTCCTTCACATATGAGGAATGTTGGTCTTGACATATCGTTGGCCAAACTCATTTTGCAATAATGTGAAGTAAAACCAACCATGAACGTAGGTATCCTTGCACCAAGAGTACATTCCAAAATGTCATCATATAATACATTTTATATAAGGACATTAGTTAGTAAGTAATGAATCTCTTTTTAAATTAAAGTGAAGATCCTTTATTTAAATAATAAATAATAATGGTGTCTTGTTGAAAGGATTTTGAAAAACAAATAATGATATATTTGTTTTTGGAAACTATGAGATAAAGCCAAAGTTATAATATAAAATGGTCTTGAGTATCTTTAAAGAATTCATTTATTCACTCATAATTAAAGGGTTATATAGACAAAGGGATTATATGATATGAAAGAGTAATATTAAGAAAGGTTATGAAAAACAAAATGTTTGGTAATATGTTGAGTAAGATATGGAATGATTTCAAGCTTATAACATGGTATTCATTTACTCTCTATCAAAGATTATGTATATAAGGTGATTTATATGGAAATAAAGAGTGATAATAAATTATTTTGTCGTAAAACAATTTGCCAAGAACATTGTGTCAACCTTTAACATAATAACTGAAACTTTGTGCAAGTAGTATGATTCAATGGAGAGCATAGAAACACTTTTCTGACTAAGTATTATTGACAAATTGTTGTCAACACCTGTGAGCATCACCCGATGCAATGAGTGCTAAGTGGAATATTCAAATCATGAGACTTATTGGTCAGTTGTGTCCAATACTCATGGATATGGGTCATAGAATAATGACTTACTTTACGCAGCTCATCCCAAAAATGATATCTAATATGTTGCACTATGGAATCCCATCGATGCTTCGATAAAAAGAGTTAAGGGAGCTCTAAATGAATTGTAGTGTCCCCCCTACTGAACCCAACAATTTAAATTTTTCTTTTTCGAATACCATTAAATTAAAGACATGAAACAAGATAAAAAAATGCCATGCTCTCTTACCCAAAATCTACACAACCTAAGGAATGAAATCTCCTTCTCCACTACACAGTCCCTCATGCTATCCCCCTTCCCTCTAGGGCTCCAACACAGGTTGGCTAAGAATCTCTCTTGCTAAGAACTCTAGGGAATTGCAACTGCAACAAGAGAGTCTCAACAACAAATAATTTTCTCTTCATAGAAAAATCACTCTTTAGGCATAACAACTTACATCTTCAGGCATTTTACAACTCCTACAAGATGACCACATAACCCACTAAGGATATCTTCCAATTCCATCACTCATCTCATTGTTGTTTTCCCAAAATATGGATGTAAACACTTCTCTCTTTTCCCATACAAATTTCCTCTTCCCCCAAGTTAGTTGAATCTCACATTCCCCAATGTTTATTGTACTCATCTCCATTCTCTTAATAAATAAGGGATGGGACTTCTCACACCCACCCCCTTACATGTATTCAATGATTGAATTTTCAAACACTCCACAGAAAATTAGAAGGCTCACTTAAAATAATAACCTTGGGAAAAAATATTGTGAAATAAGACACATGAATAACCCCCCCCCTTAGACTCCTCTCTTTTGGAAATCTCAGCCCACATGACTCTATCCATGTCCATTTATAGTCGACATCACATTTTATTTTATTATCACGATATATAATATTTACATACTACATATTTGAGCCCGCGACCATACATCATATTTACATAACATATCGCTAATCTGGGGATCAAAAATGGGGATGTTACTTGAATAGTTCGTAAGGAACAATAATTTCTAAGATTTTGCAAATGAGATAGCAACATAGGTGGGCTTTATTGTGGGGGAAAATCCACATCTAAGCGCACTTGAGCCAGAGGACTCTTGGGATGGGTAACCTCCAAGGAAGTTTTGGTTACTGGGTGCAAGACCCAGAGGTGAATATTGATGCTATGTGATTCAGTTTGTTGGTTTCAATCCCACTTCTTCACCCCTGTGAGCATCACTCAATGCAAATAATTCTAAGGGGACTATTCAAATCATGAGAAGTTTCAATCCCACTTCTTCACCCTTGTGAGCATCACCCGATGCAATGAGTGCTAAGTGGACTATTCAAATCATGAGAAGTATTGGTCAATTGTGACTAATACTCATCGATATGGGTCATATATTAATGACTTATTCTAGGCAGCTAATCCCATAAATGATATGTAATATGTTGTACTAAGGAAGTCCCTCGATGCGTAAATAAAAATAGTGATTGAATAGTTAATAAGACATGATACTTGCTAAGGTATTGCAAATGGGTTAACAAGCTAAATGGGCTTTATTGTCAAGAAAAATACAAACTTAAGGACACTTGAGCCACAAGAATGTTGGAATGGGTGCCTCTCGAGAAGTTGAATTCCCAGTTATCCCAATTGAATGAAAACTTCTCCAACATGGTGGGAGCGTTTAAGACATAAAATTAGAAGCATGGGAGCACGTTTGGAGCATCGGAGAACATTCTATATAGTATGGAAAGTTTGTGGGGGAGCATCGGAGAACATTCTATGTAGTATGGAAAGTTTGTGAGAAAAATCAAACCATAGGATTATCATCTTCTTTAGCCAAATTGTCAATTATCGACAGAGATGACGAAAGTGATCATCGATTTCCTTGCAAACCTCGTAGAAGGCATTGCAGGTAGAGCTTGTGCCAATGTTGAATTTCCACCCAACATATTTGAAGGTGGCACCGTGAGTTAGCCAAAAGAGCACCTTGCCGAGCCTAAAATTGCATGGGATATTGGGGCTACCAGGATGATCATCGTGCTCATGGCGTTGGAGCACGGAGTGGAGAAATTCCAAGAAACGATAAAAAATTCACTTGCAAGTTGGTTATTTTTGTAGTAACTAATAAATGTACCTTCTTATTTTTTAAAACTAGCAACAATCACTTTATAAAAGTGGTTGATATAAGTAGATCTAGCGAGTTAATTTTAAAATAAATAATATTAAAATAAAATAAAATAATTTTAATTTTTTTATATTAATAACAGATTGTTAAGATTTACATTTAATTAATTAAATTTGTATCTAAAACATTTAAAATAAAATTTAATATTAAAATACGATTAAATAAAATAAAATATTTTATTTACATAGTTTAAAAAATAGTTAGTTACATCTTATTATAATTAAAAATAAGCAATTTCTTAAAAAAAAAAATATCATATTCACATAATATTCAACTATTTTTCATTAATTTAAAATACCAATAATAAATTATATTTAAAAAAACATAAACATAATTTTTTTTATGTCTTAATTGTTTTCTCCCTCAATATTTGATTCTTCATAATTTTAGTTGTTTTTCTTGTTTATCATCATCCACCCTAACCCTAATTATGAAACCCTGACCCTAAGCACATTTATCTAAAGCACAATGGTTTAGGCATCGAAATTTTCAACAGTGGTGTAGTTGTAGCAGCGCGCCCATACGCTTTCATGCATTCTTCCGTTTCTATCCCTACTTTCATGAATCCTTGATTTTGTGAAACAAGAGTAGCTGACGATCTACCCACCAGGATATCAAATTGCACGCGCTCGGGGACGTATCCGATAATTTCCTATCCGATAAGCTCTCGGAAATTCCGATTCCAGAGCTCAGTTCGTTTAGGGAGTTGGATATGTTGGACAATACATTCGTTCCTGTCCGATAAGCTGTAGGAAATTCCGATTCCAGAGCCCAGTTTGTTTAGGAAGTTGGATATGTCGGACAATAATTTATACTGGGATATTCGTTGGTCCCTGGGAACCGGAAATCTTCCTTTAGTAAAACGGCGTGATATTTTTTTTTTTTTAATTGAAACCATAATGCCATCTCTTGGCAAACTGACCAACCTCCACTTCCTCTGGCTTGCCTACAGACCATTTTCTCTGGGTCCTATGCCCGATCTCAGTAGGCTGTACAATCTAGAAGGGCTGTGGCTTGCTAGGTGGAACCTCAATGCAGACCTGCCGGAATGGCTACCAAACTTGCAGAATCTGCAGTCTTGAAGTCACAAAGGAAGGGATTGACGGAGGGAGGTTAAGCAGTCTAGAATTCTTGCATTCAATATTGAACTGACTTGCCCATTATTGTGGTGGGAATTTGGTTGGTAGAAATCCATTGGCTATTTTATCAGAAAATGTAAATGATAATTGGAAAATCAGAATTAATTTTAAATAATAATCTTAAATAATAGTTTATTATTTTATTTTTTTTCAACTCCACTTCACTTTCATTTTGGTTTTCCACTCCACCCTCACTATCCTCACCTGAAAATAATGTTTTCTCTATTATTCCTCACTCCACCTCAACCTTAACCTCATATATATATATATATATATATTTCACCTTATGCCAACCTTAACCTCTCATATATATATATATATATATATATATATGAATATGAATATGAGATTCACCTCATGCAAGGATTGCAGCGTTGGGAGAACTTCCGGCAAGGTTTGATCAGCGATATACGTTCGCAACACTAATTTCAAGTTCAAGATAATGCTTTGTGTTTCTTGGTTACTCATCATCGATCTTCATCTTCGTTTCTTTGGGAGAGGACATGATATCTGAAACGCCTCCCAATCTAGCATCTAGGGTTGAGGGTTGCTTATTTAATTCAAACAAGTAGCCATAAAAACTAAAATGAAAAGCCCTCTGTGTACCCTTTTCACATTTTAGATAGTTTATTATTAAGTTAATGATAGTTAAATGGAATCTTTGTTAATCATTTAAATGTAGTAATCAGTTAGTTATTGTAGTAATTTTTTATTATGATTAAGTAAATGAGACAAAATAAATACACAAATATATATTTTTATAAAAATTAATTAATGTTTGAAATTTCAACTTTTCATTTATTAATATTCTATCCATATTTAATATTGTTCATATTTTTTTTATTAAAAACTATTAAATATACCCATTTCCAATAAATAAACAAAACTATCCAACTTTTAACATTATAGAGATTAAATGATGTGCCATACTCAATTTTATTAAGATCATTAAGCCGTCTTGAAACGACGGAAAGGTCTTATTTTTCCCTCATCTCATCTAGAGCAACCTCCTTCGATTCGAGTTAATCCACCTTCCACAGCCCCGCACTTACTCTTATAAGTTATATCCAACCCATCGACATATTCATTGGTTCGAGCAAGCCAGGAGTAAGCTTGTCAGCATGCTTCTCTCATTCCTAGCGTGGTAGTATGTTGAGACCTATGGAGAACATTGTCTGAAGCTTGCTTAGTGCCATGGTCGTTGCCTGTACAGATGCCTCCAGTGCCATCGTTGGGCTCGAAAACAGTAATAACTCGTTGTCTTCAAAGAACCGGATTGACTGAGTTTAGAGTTTATTTATAATGTTATTTGATTATATTTTTATGTTTTTAAAAAATTTAATATATATATTATTTTAATTATTTTTAATAATTATTTAATATATAATATTGAAGATCTTCAATATGGTGTTTTCTATAAATTATTTGAGTGAAACTTCCAACCATCCCAATACTCATATTTACATTTCAACGTTAGCCGTTTAAAAATTCGTATCTACATTTTTATTGTGGAGGTAAAGGATTTTCACCGAAATCGATTGTTACACAACCATGTTATTTTTATTTATTTGTTTTTATAAAGTGGCACTAGTAGCAGATATCACTGAGTGACACGAAAGAGGAGGATGAAAGAATAATCTAACTTCTGTTAGAACTCATTTCAACAATAGCAATTGTTACACAAGCACATGATTTTATTTCTCCTTTTTCTTAAGGGAGGAAAGTATAGGTGGTGCAGTGGGACAGATGATGTTTTCTACTATCTACTAAGGAGGAGGAAGCGGTATCTATAGTTTGCTGGAACTCATTTTACCCATACTAATTGTTACACAACCATGTTAGTCTATTTCTATGTTTTTTAAAGGGATAGAGATAGGGTTAGTGGAGGCATCATGACATGATTATTGATGATTGATATGGTCCACTTAAAACCAAGTTATCAACCATTGAGATTTATTTTAAAACCAAGTTATCAACCATTGAGATTTATTTTAAAACCAAGTTTAACTATTGAGATTTATTTTACTATCCATTGAGATTCACAACCATGATGATGATGATGATGACAACAACGATGAAGACAATGATGAGGACGACATGACGACAATGATGATGTTCAACTAAGATCAATGATGACTATTATTACCCACTAAGATTCATGATTATTATTAGCATCCATTGATATTACAATGACGATGATTGTTACCATCGACTAAGACCAACAATAATGATTATTTCTAATATCCACTAAGACAAAAGATGATGATGATTGATATCATCCACTAGGACCACTAATTATTGTTACCCTCCACCTTTGGTCTATCATACCTTAATAAAAATGGTAAGGAATTAATTAGTTTGCTTTATAATTTTATTTCTATGCATGAAAATATGGAGAGAAGCTTTTATAAAACTCCATAGTTTTGATGAGTTAAAGGGTTAAGATGATTAGTGTTATTACAAATATTTTTAAATTTGAGATCTATTGTGGGGATATATATGACATTGTAAGAGAAATTATTTTTCATTCTCCACCTTCTTAGTACCATGAAGATGACAAATTATTTCATCCTCCCTCTTAAGATATAATTGAATTTGAGTAAGGTTTTGCAAACTTAAGAAGCCTCTTGTCTTTCAAGTTATTTTTCTTGTTCTTGAACATTAAGTACATACTCATAACCATATTCTCAATGGGAGAAAAAATAACTTCTATAAAGAATATAGAGTATGACATATTGCTTTTAATTTTAAGATTATAAATTATAAAATTATTCTCTCTTTTCTCACTCTTCTTCCAAGACTCTCTAAAGACCTTGCATCACAAACCTCACATCCATATAAGTAGATGCATGAAGTTTTTTTTCCAAATTCATTACAAAACTAAAGCTTTATGTTGTAAATTTTAAGAACATGAGTGTGTTCCTATTTTAATATATTTGACCCTTGTCAAATCTCCATGAGTTCATGACATAAATTCCTCCATGTTTCCCTCCTAGTGAGATTTAAATTAATATTAAAACAATACAAACATTAAAAATTGACATATTATAACATGTATGTTTCTATGTATAAAAATGGGTAAAAATGAATCAACTACGAACCTCTCCACCTTGTGAATTTTGATCCACCTCATTATGACTATAACCAACCATAAATTAATTAATATATATATATATATATATATATGATAACAATGACTAAGCACTATTGTCAAAATTTTATAATTAATTATCGGAACACATTTGTACAAAGTATTTAGTCTTTAAATGAAATGTGTAAAAGCACTTTCTTCATTTAGAAATACCCGTTGGATACACAAATAGATAGGTGATACCCGTTGGATACACAAATCGATAGATATTTTGGATACAAAGTTATAAAATATATAAAGTTAAAATTCATGTAATGGACATTTCAATATGACTCATATTAAGAGTGTACCTTTGCTACTATCATACCAATCAATATCTTGAAACAAAAAATTGGTAGTATGTACAAACTCTTATACTTGAAATATTAAGGAATTAAATAATTTATTTATTTAATTGTGTAAATTAGATGATGAAAATTGAAGTGCAAAAAAATTAAATATAAAAACAATATCTTAAACAGATACCATGTACACTATCTTAAACCGATACCATGTACCATAGTAGATATGGGAAGAAAAATCCATGACATTTATATGTTTCTTTCTAACCTATTATCTAACAATTTTTAGGAATTATTATTTAAATATTTATTACTTAAGAGTGGGAAGAGTTGAAGGAAAATGGTAGACAAGGTTGTAGAAAATGGAGGAAAATACATGTAGAGATTGTGTGTACACTAGATTTTGGGTGTAAAGAGGTGATGGAGAAGATTATTTAAAGTTCTTTAGGTCTCTAGTGAGAGAGTTCATGAACTTCTTGGGAGGGATTTTTCTCTATAATTAGGACACACTATTCAATCCATAGAACGTCAATTTCCATAACTAATTCTTAATTTTCACAGATTCAAATGATATGTATGGATGATCTATATTAATTTTATGGATCAAATTATTTTTTATTAAAAATAATTTGAGAAACAATAAATGTGACTAGTAGAAAGATTTGATTACGAGAGAATATATGCATCTATTTATGTTGTCCCAACCAATGATCATTATTTTAGCAGGGTGAATTCCAAAAAGAGGGTGAGAAGTTATTTTCCCCATAATTTGAATTTGTTAAATTTTTTTTTTATTAAAATGAAGGTTTCCATATTTTTTGTGGATAGATATTGGATATTTTTTGTATTACTATATTTTAGCTTGAATTTTGAAAATAAAATGAGAATTTCATTTATTCAAATTTTTATAATTGTTTATACACGCATTTACTAAATTTACTTCCCCTTCTTATTAAACACGTGGTCAGTTTTATTAGTTTCCTCCCTCCATTTTCCAATAACATGGGCTAATTTGATGTTCTTTCACTTTTATTTTTTGGTGTCTATTTTGCTCCCCATTTATGTTAATGTTTTCTCAATTGATTTTCATAATTTTATTTCGACAATATTTTTTTTTAATCTTTTTTCATAATTTTATTTCGACAATATTTTTTTTTAATCTTTTTCTCAGATTTTTGTCTACACACAAGCCTTATAACATGTTACCAGGGTATTAAAATTAATTAAAAATTAAATTAAAAAAATAAAGAAAGTAAGCAAATAAAAAGAAAATCAGAAATATAAAAAATATATTATTTTAGTTCACATGAATGGGTTTTGAACCCTAAACAAGAAAGAGACTCAATCCATAATTAGGAATGCACCTTGAGCCTTAAATAAGAGCCTTAAATAGGAATGGATCTTGAGCCATAACTAGGAATGGTTCACAAGGCCCTCAATCATGATTGGGGAAGGGAAACAACTACTTCAAGGCCTAAATATAGCTTCTTAGGATCAAGCACCATGACCACATCGTTAAACTAGCACATGGAACTCTTGGAGGAACTCTTTGGCCTACTAGATGGATACATACACCGCAATTAGACCACAACCTAGGCCCTGAATTGCAATGTGCCTTAGGCCCAAAATATAAATGGATCTTGGGGTCATGGTCAAGGTTCTTTAACATCGACATGGGATACATGCACCATGAGTAAGTTTTGTGTAATGGAAATGGGTCTTAAGGATTCAACATGGTTAGGGGGGGAAGAAGGGGATTAGACCCTAAATGAAACTTCTTAAGCTTCACTTCCATGGATAGGGTAGGGAAAAACTTGGGGATTATGACTTAAACATAATTTTTAAGGTTGAATTTCCATGAACAACACATGCAAACCATAATGCAGGCCATGTATAGGGTATCTTTGGCATTAGGGTTCATTATGGATTCCATTATGAGGTTTTTCATGTTGATTTTGGGTTATGAGGCCTTCATAATGGTCAAGGAAATAAAAAAAAGTGGCTTAGGATATTATTGAATCTTCTTAGGCTAAAAATACTTGAAAACATCCTCAAACCAACACATGATTCCTTTGTTGGAGTTAATTGCATGCTTTAAAGTTAGATACAAGTGCAATGAGTAGGTTTTGTATACTGGGAATGGGTCCTAATGCCTAAAAATGGTTAACAAGAAAATTAAGGGCCTTAAGACCTAATTGGAAATTATTGAGATCAAGGGCCATTAACAACACCTAAAAATCATGACATGAGTCTTTAAGTATGGGCCTTTCATGAGGAGATATATATGGGTGCTATTAAGATGTTTTTCACACCACAAATGTGTTTGAGGGTCTTAGCCATGGTTTTGATAGGGAACCAACATTGCTAGGACATTAACCATAATGGAGAGAAGGAAATAACATGCTTAGGACTTTAACCATGACAAAGAGAGGGAAACAACAACCTTATGTCTTAGACATAACTTCTTAGGCTTAAGTGCCGCAAACACATCCTTATACTATTGCAAGGGACCATCAATAATTTGTGGGGCTTTGACCATCATCAAAGAATGAAAACAAATACCTTTGGATCTTACTGAATATTTTCAATATCAAGAGAATTGAACATGTACTTGAACCAACACATGGGAACTTTGTAGGGGGTCTTAGCCTCTGAGTTGGATACATGTGCCATGAGTAGGATTTATGCAGTGGAAATATGTGTTAAGGAATAAACATGGCTAGGGGGGAACAATGGACTAAATCCCCCATTGAACCATCTCGAACTCAATATCCATGAACAACACCTAGAAACCACGACACAATCCCTCTCTAATAATTCTTTGGAATCCGAGTTGAATACATGCATCATTATGATGTCTTAGTTCTCCTAAATATGTCTAAAGTACTTAAACATAATTAGGGGAGGTAATTAAGGTCCTTGAACCCTAAAATTTTCCTCTCAACCTAAAGTTAAATGGATGAGTCCTTTAACCACCACATCTAAACTCTTTTGTTTATCATTCATCTCAAAGAGTGCTATAGACACCATGACTAGGTTCATTGTGAACCAAGAATGGGTCTAAATGTATAACCACATTCATAGGAACACAATAAGGGAATTTTTCCCTAAATTATTCTTCTCTATCTCAAACACCAAGGTAAATGCCTACAACCCACAAAACATTCCCCCTCTTTTTGGATATCTCAACTATGGGTGGATTATTAAGGGACATTATAATGTTTTCAATAATATTGATTAGTACTTGCATGTTGAAAATAGATCCTCTACCTATAAAACAAGGTTTTGGGGCTAAATGTTTATTTTGAAACATACCAAGGTGAGGGAGTTTTACATGGTTTTTGTTTTATGTAAAAATAACACACACATGTTCTTATGAATTAAAAAAATAGGGGATTGTTTATTTTCCTCTATATGTTGGATGAGTTGCACGATTTAGTTTTTTTTTATTGAACTTGGTCATTAAGGTTCCATAAACGAAAACCCACTAATTTGTATAGCTTCCTATTATTATCTTTATTTTCTACAAGATTTTAAATATAATATGTACATATTCATCACCAACAAAATTGTAGAAACTTATCTAGAGCTATATATTTGTATTCCAAATACCTATCTATCTATAGATAGATAGGTGGACATATAGATAGATCATAATTCTAAGATACATAGGTATTTTGTTTCTGGTATAACTTTTAGTTTTCTCGCCCATCTATAAAAAGAGTTATATGGTGCACAACTACAAACCAAGACCTAAACACTAAATAGAAAAATTATTGATTATGTTAAGACCCTTAAACCTATTATTAATGCTTTATTTTTTATTATAGGGATTCACTAAGTCTATTAATTTTTAAAAATATAAATTTAACATTAAAAGATATGCAATAATAGTGGTGCACAACCACTAAGGGTTATCTACAACTATGCAAATTTGTTTCAAGAAATATTTTCATTTAGGTACTAAATTAACATCTTAACATGAACCTATGCATTATATTCTAGAGGTAAAATAACATACCATTGTTAGAAGAACATGAATTTCGTATGATTTATAAAAAAATTCCATAACTAAAAGTTATATATTGCAAAAGTTAATTTTCAATTTCAAATGTTTCATATGTTTACACCATAATCTAATAAGTTGTGTATGTACCTTGAATAATACCTCCAATTCAACTAATTTCCATATTTGTAGATATCCATTACAACTAACATTTCATGAAAATGAATCATTAGCTTGCACCAATCCATATATGATAATAAGAACAATGTGAGCCTCAAAGAGGAGTCTATTTGTTCCCACAACCAAAATTGTGTTAATAGGTGTGCCACCCTCTCTTACTCCTTTTATCAATGCTATTGCTCTAGTTAATCTTTCTATATGCTAGTGTCATAGTTAATCTTACGATGAAGGTCAAATACTAGATATTTATCTAAAGCAACTTCCTCCAATATTTTATTGTCATACACAAAATTAGTTTAAGTGACATTTTTGGGTTTGATTATCATAACCTTTTTTTCCTGTGTTTACTAAGATACCTATTCTAGAAAATAAATCATTAAGAACTTTTACTTCCTTGATATTAGACGGTCACCTCATCATTAGAACAATAACAACATTAAGAATAAGGACGACGATTATTCCATCTAAAGTAGTGCTAGCACAAATTCTTTCTCCCAAACATGCCTCTAAGTTGTCAAAGTCAATGCAAAAAAGGGTAGGGGGTAAGGGTCAACATTGCTTAACTCCTATATTAAAATCAATTTCTTTTGACCTACCCTTGGTGTTCAAGAATTACCAAAATCATTCTTGTTCAAACTTATTAGAATGGCTCTTAACTCAAAATCTTGGTATCCCCATGAATATATATTCAAACTCTTTTAGGACTGTGCAGTTTCCAATGTGTGGCACCTTATTCTTAGGTGTCTCTTCCATCTGTGTGACAAATGTTTGGCATCCTTTTCTGTAACTCTTCTTTAGCTGCAAAGCTTAAACTTCTCTAACAATTACCAGTCTAGGAATTCTTTATATTGTCCTTAGGTTTCCTTCCTCATCCAATAAAGTAAATTCTTTGTTATAAAAATATAAGACATCATGGTGTTCTTCCAACCAATTCATACAAATTAGGAAATCATAGGAACCTAAAGGTATAATATTTAAATTTTCACTGGTGTTTAGTCAATTCCTATTTATTGGACATGCCTCAACCATTTCATTAATTTTTCTCTTATCTCATGTATCTAGATGCACCATCCAAGGTTTTCCAAGCTTGATTCTTTGAAATTGAAACCTTTCCACCATCTTAGGATCTAGATAACTATGACTAGCTCCTGAATTAATTAAAATAGCAATGAGTTGATTATTGATGTTACACTCCACTTCAATCATATGCGATTGAAACTCATCTTGCTTGTTGTCCACTGCTGCATAGATCTTAGGTACACTTCTTCACATGTCCTCTGTACATGTGATCTCCCTTACAACCCAAACATTGAACAAGTGGTTTCATTGGCCTTTATCCTAATGAATCTGTCATTCTGGATTCTTTGGAAGTTGGATGTTCCTGATAATTATTTCTGAAGAACGGTGGCTTAGTCCCTTTCTTCCTCTGTTCCATATTACATTTCTTCTTGTCTTCCCAAGATTTCTAGTAATATGCTTTCCCTTTTTGCTGATCATAAAGACACTTGACTCTTCTTATTGTTTCCTTCAATTTTTTTGGATAATCATATTGTATTCTCTCACTGATAAATGTTGGCATCCCACTCAAATATATTTGAATCTTAACCTGATCATCCTTGATGAAGGAAACATATTTCAACACCTCTAAAAACCTCCTTTCATACTCATCTATAGTCATACTCCCAAGTTTGATTTCAAAGAACCCTTTCATTTTCCTAACATAGTACCTATTAGTCAAGTATTTCCTTTGAAAATACCTCTTGAATTCTCCCCAAGTCACCTTATTCTCATAGATATGTTCTACTTTCACATATTGGTCCCACCACATTGGTGCATTCCCCTTGAGCTAATAAATAGCAATTCTACCTTTTGCTAGTGAAGAGTATTTATGCAACTGAAAATACTTTATCATATTTAACAACCAAGTGTCTGCATCCTCATCCTTTTTGTGTTCACCAACAAAATTAGGAGGCTTTATTTTGTTCATTTCCCCCTGTAGTTCATCCACCCCAATCTTCTTAGATTTCTTGACAAGACTTGAACTACTACACGCTCTCCTAGTGGAATGCCTTGGAGAGTGATGGTGTTATCTACCAACACGTCTACTACACACTCATCTTCCCCTCTTGTCATGAGACTTATAGCTTCCTAATCTACTTGACTCAGACTGCTTATCCATCTTCTCTATTATGTCGAAGCTCTACATTAGCTTGATGGTGAAATATTCTTTTTGCTCCTTGGATTTCATAATCCTCTCTTTTTTATCTTTATTACTCAAGACATCCCTTTTCAAACTTTTATTGTTTCTTTTTGCTCCTTAAATTTCATAATCCTCTCTTTTTTATCTTTATTACTCAGGACACCCCTTTTCAAACTTTTTATTGTTTCCACCAAGTTCATGCTTTTATCCTTACCTTCTCCATGTCCATTTGAATTTGTACCTTCATTACTCACGTGGAAATACATTCCTCTGATCTCTTCTTCATGGTTGTAAATCCCCTGCACATCTTCTATGATTCTAAACTGGTGATGATCCTATTATGATCTAATGCTTGTTAACTCTGCAAAATGTGCAGCCAACAAAATTTGTTAGGTTAAACAAGTTAACAAAACCATGAAATGATGTACAATTCTGTTTTCATATAACATCATAATTCTTTCTTCTGATTTCAAGTGAAGTTAATTTCCCAATCAACTTCTTGCACATTACTTGTCAATTATTAGCATGGGCCAATTTTACATACACCGTGCTAAAACATAGTGCATATATTGCGTGGAAATAACTAATGTGCATATTTTCTATCATACACCAATCTCTATTGAGCACAGCTCATGTGTCACACACCAACACTCGACATGCACTGTAAGCACTGCAGTTCACAACACCGAGGATTTTAATGTGTTCGCACTGCGTGCCCAACTTCAAACGCTCACCTTTTAATGCCAACATTTCACCCTCTTTATCATGCACCTATATTCTATGCACGCCACATGTTATATATGACACATTGCCAAAATTTAGTGTACATATCTTGTGCATCCTTTAACTTCTACACAACACCAATGTTCAATGTGCATACTTGCGCAACATCATTTCTCCACACCACTCACTCCACATAGTTCAGTATTCATTTTTTAATGCACACACCTACACATCTTACTCTTCTGCACATCATTACTTCTTAGCACGCACACTGCTCTCGACACTTAACTGATTTTTCATAGATCTTGATGCAAAAATTGGTGCTTTTACTCGATTCTCAACCAATTTCAACCATGGACATTCTGCAATCTATGAAATTTGTTCAATTTCACTCCAGTACATCCAAATTCAACCTCTATAACCACAAATTCTTGAGTGTGCCTCTGGTTGACATTTTTGGTGTGAATTTCCCTGAGTCTTTCATAAATTTAGCAACAAAAATTGGTGCTTTTACCCAATTTCACTCAAGTGTTGCAAATTTCCATCATACATGTACTGTAACTAAAAATTCGGCCACTACCGAATTCAATTCTCCGCGAAAACTTCTTCAGCATGATGTTAACTCAACCCATCCAGGCTCAATGTTGCAGATTGGGATATGATACCATATTTTAACACCCCCAACCAGTTCCTAGGAAATGCCACTTAAAAATTTCTTGCTATGGTACTATATTGTAGCATACCTCACCACCTAGGCCGAGTCACATCACATCAAAATTCTCTTGTCATGGACTCTGATACCAATATGTAACATACCTATGCTACCAAATTCTTCTCTGATACCAATTACCAACAATTCTAATGAAATCGCTCTGACACAACTCTGTCATTAATTAAAACATGAAAATACATTATGCAATGCGTAATTATATACATATTAATCACATAATTATACATAATCATTAACAAAATTATACATACAACTTAAAAAAAAAAAATCCAAGTCAACGATTGCATAAATATTACTGCAAACATAATTTAACACACAATTGTCACTTATCTTTGAATAAAAGAAACTAAATGTGGGAATACCTTCCATGTTCCTCCCAACCTTAGACCGCATTGTTCATCAAAATAAATAGCGGGTCACCCCTGTTATGGTGCTAAAATCCACTTGGGTAAGGGTTCCCAACTAGGCTAAAGTATCTCACTCAACAGGAACTTAGTCATAGGTGACTCAATTGCAAGAAAGTTCGTCACAGATGCCAATTGGCACTAACAGCTTGGAGTCTCTCATTACCCACATGTTTGTCCCACCCTAGGAAGTGTTCCCCTTCTCTTCTCAATAGTCCTTCAGCTACCCCACATCCCTTACAGGGCTTTAGCAACAAGCCAAACAAGAAGTGTCAGATCCCTGTCGCTGCAGTTTGGCACCTCGGGAAATAATTTCCAGCAATTCTCTCACCTGGAGAGAATGCAATCTCCCATGGACCTGACAACCCACCTCTTTAGTCTATCTCTTCAAGCTAAGCCATATACAGGTATCTGCAACAATAATCAATGTATTGGTCAGAATAATAATCGGTTCATGAAAACAACAATCGAGTTCACTCCCTAAACAATTATATCTCATAAAAAGCGACTAGATGACAGAACAATCAACTCCCTCACCGCTCAGTTTCCCCGTTAATCCTCATTGAACGATCCTCTCTGACAAAATAATTCTAGAATAGACTACGTCCAAACTATTTGACTACACGTTCCCAACTTGACACCTTTCAGGTTGAGGACTGCCTTCAATCCACAACATGTTCCCAACTTAACACTTGTCATGTTGAGAACTGCCTTCAACAACTTGTCCCCTCCTTAGGACTTATGATATAATAATTTATCCTAACTTTGCATTTTTTAAGAAATATTAATTCAATATTCCTCACTTTATTCTTTTTAAAGAAATATTAATAAAATATTCATTTTTGGGTTTAAGCCCCTTTAACCCAACCCCCTTGACCCCAACTATTGGAGTTTAAGCCACCCAAACTCTTTTACGTGGTCGGTTTTTGGCAGGGATGTATTTTCATTAAATTTTCATCTGATTACATTTGCATTCTCAATATCGCAGTATTGATCTGTTGCATCCAAGCTCACCAGTCTCAAAACATAAAGTTCTCTCACTAAACCAGTGCACGCGGAACTTATGGGTTGCACACACTCTTTCTTCAGTGTGCCACCCTCGTGCCCTTTACACATGTGCGCGTTACATCATGACTTATACACAAAATACTATGTTGGCCTTCAAAACATGCACACTAAACCAATGTGTGTTGAATCCAAGGTTGTGCACATATTCCTTCAGTGCACCATCCTTTCGCACTAACACTTGTGTGCATTGCATTCATGAAGTTGTTTCACTTTCAATGCACTATTCCTATGTACTTACACCGGTGGAGCCAAACATTAAACTATGTGATGTATTATTTTACAATTGCGCACACTCCATTGATGTGAGGTCCCCGTGCACTAACTTAATTCGTGCAGAACCAAACAATCAAACTTGTTACTTCAACTCACCAAATTACATTGATATTTACACTTGGGGATCAACCTAGGGGTATTACAAAGGGTTATCTACAACTGTGTAAATTTGTTTCGAGAAATCTGTTCATTTAGGTACTAAATTAAAATCTTTACATGAACCTATGCATTATATTCTAGAGGTAAAATAACATATCATTGTTAGAAGAACATGAATTTCATATGATTTATACAAATTTTCGAGGATCAAAAGTTATATATTGCAAAAGTTGATTTTCAATTTCAAATGTTTCATATGTTTACACCATAATCTAATAAGTTGTGTATGTACCTTGAATACTACCTCCAAGTCCACTAATTTCTATATTTGTAGATATCCATTACAACTAACATTTCATGACAATCAATCATTATCTTTCACTAATCCATATATGATAATAAGAACAATGAGAGCCTCGGGAGTTTATTTGTTCCCACAACAAAAATTGTGTTAATAGGTGTGCCACCCTCTCTTAAACCTTTTCTCAATGATATTGTTCTAGTTAATCTTTCTCAATGCTACTGCTATAGTTAATCTTATGAGGATGGTCAAGTAAGCGAAATTTTTTTGAAGCAACTTCCTTCCATAATTTATTGTCATACACAAAATTAGTGTAAGTAACCCTTTTGGATTTGATTATCATAACCTTTTTTTTCTTGTGTTTACTAAGATACTGAGTCTAGAACAAAAATCCTTAAGAGCTTTTACTTCCTTGATATTAGAGGGTCACTTCATCATTAGAACAATAACAACATTAAGAAGAAGGATGGGGACTATTCCATCTAAAGTAGTGCTAGCACAACTTCCTTCACCCAAACATGCCTCTAAGTTGTCAAAGTCAATGCAAAAGAGGGTAGGGGGTAAGGGTCAACCTTGCTTAACTTCTATATTAAAATCAATTTTTTTTACCTACCCTTGGTGTTCACTAGTTAGTAATATCATTCTTGTTCAACCTTATTAGAATGGCTCTTAACTCAAAAGGAACCCTTAACTCTTTTAATTTATTCCAAAGGTTATTTCTTGGAACAATGTTAAAAGATTTTAGATGAAGCAACACACTAGATTGGTTTTATCATTACTCCTAAGTGTAATTAGATGGTCCAAAGTTGAATGATAGCTCCTAAAAATGGCTTGACTTTTATCCTTATTCAATGACTTTCTAAAAAAATGTTAATGTTCTTTTCCAAAATAATTCCATATAACTTAGTTAAGAGAGTGCTAATCATATTGATCTTGTAATTTAAGGGTTATTTTTATCTCCACTTTTATAAATAAGAAAAAAAAACTACCAAATTAAAAAAGTTATAAATGTAAAAAATTAAAATAAATCTTTTAATTTTCAAATACCCATTTCAATATATATCACCAGCAACTTCATACCCATAAAATCAGAATAAAATGCAAATTATGTTTTATTTCTAAAATGATATTACAAAATGTGAATGAAATTTCTTTAAAATCACAAGATTAAGAATTTACATGATGTGATGAAATTTCTTTAGACTTACAAGGTTAAGGATGAATTTAAAAAGTAACGTGTCAATGAGAGTTTAATTTTATAAAATTTCTCCTTGCAATTTAGCATTATATTTGCCATGATAAAAGTAACATTCCCTTGAAATATTTTACCTCAGAAAGTGACCATAAACTTATGCTGAATTAAAAAAATTCGTTAAAGAGTAATACAAATAATACTATCAACGTGCTCTTCAAAGAAGTGCATTCTTGTGAAAAACGCAACCAAAGGTCCATGAACCAGGTCGTAATTACAAAAAAAATATGATCTGATGAGAGCGGTAAACTGTATATACTATTAGCACAGCCGTTAACTCGCGGCAGAGACGTTAACTCGAGGCAGAGACGGATATATGAAACACTTGGTGTACGGATTAATTTTACTTAATCATTTAAACGTGGTAATTATATATCTTTACAGTAATTTTTTAATGTGATTAGGTAAATGTTAAAAAGTAAACATGTTAACGGATGACTTGATAAATGCAAGAAAGTTATGAATAATAAATCTAACTCATTGATTTTGGAGGACAACTAAGAATATGCCAACATCTTCAATGCATAGCCATCAGATTAGGGTTTAAGGTTAAATAAGGTTAAAAGATCATTAATTGTACCCATTAACTATGTAGCAATTATTGAAAAGAACAATATCTGATGACAACATGAGGTAAACTGTATATACTACAAACCATAGCTCCCTGAACTATGTATCAATTATTGAAAAGAATAATATCTGATGGCAGCATGCGGTAAACTGTATATACTACAAGCCATAGCTCCCTGAACTATGTAGCAATTATTGAAAAGAATAATATCTGATGGCAGCATGCGGTAAACTGTATATACTACAAGCCATAGCTCCCTGAACTATGTAGCAATTATTGAAAAGAATAATATCTGATGGCAGAATAGGCAGGAATTTATAGACTGTCGGAGGCATCAATTAGGTTTCCTACAGTTTGTTCGGATCTCTCCATTTGTGCCTGTGAGAGGATTGATGTTTCCCATATTCACCATAGCAGAGCCGAAGTCCGTAAAAAAGGTGTTCTGATTGGTGCTGTAGGTAGTAACCTGGGAGTCCGTAGAACCTCCGTTATACAGCTGCTGGTCGGAGTGGAGAAGTCCCTTTTGGCTTCTGAGATTATTGTAGTAATTGTTGTCGAAAGTGGTTGGAGTAACGAGATCCAAAGGTGAGAGGTTACCGTCGCTTCCTGTACTCGGGCAGTTTGTCTTCAGGGAAGTGGCGAATGCTGTGTTGACATTCGATTCGTTGTATATGCGAGTCCTAAAATTTGTGCACCGCGCTTGACCAATGGTATGCGCACCTAGTTCAATACCAGAGTCTGAATTAAGATTTCAGATCATATGGTGGGCATATCGTGTTAAATCTCCATGAAATAGATACTAGGAGACATATTATATACCTGAGAGAGCAACCATATCCTTAGTTGAAAGACCCTTAGCTTGAAAAGATGAGATGAGAGCGCTCAGATTTGAAGTGGGAGCCGGAATGTCTGTGTTTGCAGCGCTTAGGCTGGCAGTGATCGAGTCTCTCCTTCCAAGCATCACTGTCCATGTTGGGCCTCCCAACTACGATCAACAATATTGAAGATAAAATCTAATTAGGAATATTCAAGTACCACCTCGATTGTTCATATAAATGATGAAGCAGTAATCAATTACTTGGATAACAAAAAATTATGGATATGAATGTGAATTAGGATGAGAAAACGTAGGGCGCTAGATAATTACTTCGACAACGGAATCTCGAGCAGCAATAGCCAAAATATCAGCGCATGATACGACTCCGCTGCAGACTGCTTCCACTTGGGACTTGATGGTGTCTATCACATCGAAACCCCTTACCGAATTGTTGTTTGGAACAGCTGTTTTCTCCCCAGTTATACTCGAAGAGTCGTCCAACAGCACAGAGCCATCGCATCCCTGCAAAACCACTCTTGTTTTTAACAATAACGACAACACAGAACATCACGGTGTACCGATCTGAAGAAAACAGAGAATGGATTTCAATGGAGGAACCAACAAACGAAAACATTAGGTTACATTAACGAAGCAGTCGTGAAAGTGAAGGCGGAGGAGTGATGCCCCCATCCGCTTCTCTTTGGCCACCGCTTGCTTCACTGCGGCCTTCACCGTTGCCAGTGCTGTGGGACATGATGTATTATAATACGTTGAGCTCAGCTGCGCGTACGCGGTGGCCGAACACAAAACCAAAGCGATACAGGCGAGAAATCGCATTGCTGTAGATGAAGCCATGTTGCTTCGACGAAATGCAAAATACAGCGCAATGCAATGAAATCGACGAAATGAAATGCAGCTCAATGTAACGAAATAAACGAAATGAAATGCAGCACAATGTAATGAAAACTTGGACGGAATGAATGGTATTTATAGTTGCAAGTCTTCGGCCCGTCGCGTTCCAGTTGGCGCGACACCCACATTAACGCGTACAGAAAAGACTGGACACCCCATTCATTTTCTATCTTCTTTCTGAATACGTCGTGAAAAGCTCGAACTCTGTTTCCTACCATTCTTCGGCTCCCGACTCGTAGATTTCGTTGAATGTGGGTCCTATATAACCGACGCGCTTAAGCCGACCAACAAGAATCCGAAGCTTCAAACATCGAAAACCTCTGGGAAATTATCTCGTTATATGAGGTTGCTTAAAGTGGAGGAATACATGAAAAACTTTACACATAAGACTGATGTAAGATAAGAATTTTATGACAACATTTCAACATCAATGGAATTAACACTGAGTAAAGGTATAACTTGTTCACACTATTAATTTAGTACTAGCCACAACCACTTTATAAAAGTGGTTGATATACATTCATCGGGATTGGTCTCATTAGTTTGGAAAGGTGAAACATGAGACAGATCTGCCTATATCAACCACTTTTATAAAATAGTTATTGCTAGTTGACGGTGAACCTCTCCTCTCTGAAAAAAACTATTAATATATTCTTACATAATTAATAAAATAATTGAATTTTATATCAGTGTAATGTGTACAGCCTGAGTGGGCCTAATAGTTAAGAACATGTGTTTCCTCTTAAGAGGTCACAGGTTCAAATCCAGAGGGGGGTAGAGTATGTATACCTTTGTAGACTTTACCAGTCAAATCACTGGGTGGAGGGGGGTCCCTTGTCCCACAAACAAGGGGGTCTCATACACCAATTTAGTGTGTTGGCTTGGTTTTGACTTTAAAAATAGATTATTATTATTATTAATATATATTGTAAAATATAAATTGATTAACAAAATAATACATTAATGACTAATAAAATAATACACTAAATATAATAAAGTAATACATGTAATCTAATAAATTAAAAACATTATTAAAGTAATAATAAAAGAATAATGTAACATATATATTAATTAAGTAAATACATTTATAAAGGAAAACATATTTTCTTTAAAATATTAATACTTTAATATATTATTAAAAAATTAATAAAATTTTAATAAATTATTAAATTAATTATAAAGTAATACATTAGTCATAAAAAAAAATACATTAATAATATATTCAAATAAACAAAATATAAATGCATTATTAAATTAATTATAAGGTAATACATTATTAATGAAATATACATTAATAGTGTATAAATTAATTAATGTGATATTATATAAATGAATTAATGTATTAATAATATATTAATTAATGTATTAATAAGTAAATATATTGAAGTGTTAATGTATTGATTAATTAAAGTATCAATACATT
>JZKD02S1736559.1:1507146-1523133 GCA_000966675.3 Picea glauca | reverse complement strand
AGACACCTTGCCTCCTCTGCACAATCTCTGCAATTAGAATTCTCACAACTATACGAATTGCCTAGTTTTCACATGCTCATAAGCATATTCACTCCATGTGTGATTAAATCACAACTGATAGCCAAACTGTCCCTTTCACCTGTTATCTCAACTGGGTCTCCACTGGATCTGACATGCATGTAGTTAACCGTGGTGAATCTTCAGTTGCATGTGAGTTCACTGATTTACTGAACTCTCACTAGTGCAAGTTTAGATACAACTGGTACAACTGATATTAACTCACTTAACTACACTTATAATTCTGTTACAAATCCAACTCACTCAGTTATGAATGAAATAATAGATTAATATTTATTGTCTAATTTATTTAAGGGAAAATTAAATTAGACACATGTTTCTTGTTGACTTTTCAACACTCCCTCTCAACAAGAAAGGGATTATCCTTCACCCCAATCTTCTCTCTATGATATTCGAATTTGCTCCTGGTGAGCGCCTTTGTCAGAATGTATACATCCTGATCTTCCATAGGAATGTACTGAAGAAACATGATCTCCCGCTGCACACAATCTCTGAGATGATGATACCAGATATCTATGTGCTTAGATCTGTCATGAAACATAGGATTAATCGAGAGCTTAATGCAACTCTGATTATCACAATAAATCATTGTCAGATATAAATGAGAACCAAACAAACCAACCAAGACCTTCCTCATCCAGATAGCCTCACATCCATCTTGACTTGCTGCCATGTATTTCGCTTCCACTGAACTGAGTGCCACGGATCTGTGTTTCCTACTGTACCAAGAAATAGTTGTAGATTCGATACTAAAGATCCCCCCTGATGAGCTCTTTATGTCCGTTGGGTTGTCCGCCCAATTTGCATCCATGAAACCATGCAACTTCACCTCATCCATCTGTCCATACCATAATCCATACTTAGATGTGCCCTTCAGATATCTCAGGACATGCTTACCCGCCTTCCAAAATAGTTTGGTAGGCTTAACCATTGCTTGACTTAGCTGGTTAACCACATAGAAAATGTCTGGTTTCGTGTTCACTAAATACATTAGTGAACCTACTAACTATCGATAGATAATAGCATCCACTACTTCTCCATGAGTGGCATCCTCTTTCCTCCAGTTTCCTGGAAGAGGAGTATCCATGGGTTTGCAGCCCTCCATGTGAAACTTACTCAGTATCTCTCTTGCATACTTTCCTTGAGACACAAAAAGTWCACCATCTCGCTACCATATTTTCAATCCAAGGAAATAATGAAGAAGGCCCAAATCCTTCATATCGAACTCCTTTGCAAGGTCCTCCTTGCATGAGTGTATCAACTGCTCATTACCAGTCAGTATTAAATCATCAACATAAAGTACAATGATTAAAATATTACCGTCCACCACAATTTGGTATAGGTTTACATCCGCTTCACTTTTGGTGAAGCCCAATCCAGTGAAATAGTTGTTTATCTGACTGTACCAAGCACAGAGTGCTTTCTTCAGCCCATACAGTGCTCTCTTGAGTCTACACACATGCAACTCTCTGTTGAGGAACACAATTTTTACATCCATCTGATGAATGCGCTAGACCATCTGCGCTGAGAGTGCAAGGAAGAGTACCTTGCGACAGGTGCAAAGGTCTCATCATAATCTATCCCCTCGATCTGTTAGAAGCCCCATACCACAAAATTGGCCTTGTATTTCTCCACACTCCCATCAAAAACTTGCTTTACCTTGTAGATCCATCTTGAACCTACCACTGATTTGTCGACCAGTCTTGGGACAATATCCCATGCACTATTTTTGACAATGGAGTCATACTCCTCTACCATAGCATCAACCCAAGTGGGATCCTGCACTTCTTCCTAAAAGGAATATGGTTCAGTCACAATACATTTTCTCATGAGAGCCATGTATCCAGCAAATCGATCAGGAGACTGTCTCTGTCTGCACTGTGAAGTAGGGGCTCCTACATTCTGTGTGGCATATAGTCTCAATCTATCATCTTCCGTGGTGCGCTTTTTTCCATTTTTGATGGATGGCTCTGCTTGAGTGGTTTCCTCCACTCCATGAACCTCTTCATGTGGCTGATCCACATCTTGAGACACATCTTTGGGAACCAAAAGTTCCTCTTCTGCATGCAAGTCTATCTCCCTCTCAAGCAACAACCGCATGGCTTTCCCCTCATCGAATTTTATATCCCATCGCATAACAGTCATCTTACTGTTCGGAAAATACAAACGATAATTATGGGGTGTTTCTGTGTACCCCACAAATATCCCAACTTCAGCAGTCGGTTCCATCTTCTTCCTGGCATCCTTGGTCACATGCACAAAAACAGATGAGCCAAAAATTTTAAAATGGGAAACATTAGGTTTCTTACCAGTAAAAGATTCTTCAGGTGTACTCATACCAAGTACTCTATGAGGACAATGATTCTACACATAAACAACAGTATTGCATGCTTCTCCCCACAAATGCATTGGTAGGCCCTGATCATGGAACATCACTCGTGTTGCACCCACAATCGTTCTGTTCTTTCTCTCCATGACCCCATTTTGTTGTGGGTTATGAGGCGCTATGAGTTCTCTTCAAATTCCTTCTCTGCTGCATAATTCTTTGAGTTCATTAGAGATGTATTCTCCACCATTATCGCTCCTTAGAGCCTTCACTTGCTTCCCCAACTCCTTCTCCACCAATGCTTTAAACTCACGGAACTTTGAGAATGTTTGATCCTTCTTCTGCATGAAAAATATCCAACATTTACGAGAAAATTCATCAACAAAAATAACATAATACCTATGTTTTGTTGTTGAAGCAACCGAGAATGGTCCACATACGTCTATGTGAATTCTCTCCAGGATCACCGAAGTGCGGTTCTCCTTTTCATGAAAGGTGGAATTTACATACTTCCCCGGGTGCACCCCTTGCACTGATCTAACTGAGCAAGTGTCCCCCTTGGAAGTCCAGTAGATATTTGTTGCATGATTTTCAAGGCTCCATGATGAAGATGGCCCAATTTACTGTGCCATAATTCACCCTCATCCTGGCTCACCACTTTTTCTTCCTTGCCTATCATGGCACTACATATATCTACCTCCATCATGTAGAGATTCTTAACTCGAATCCCTATCTTCTTGAATTGACCCATTGCTTTATGTCACAGGTAGTCTTTTCCACTACTAAAAACAACATCATAGCCTCTGTCCTCCAACATTGCAACTGAGACCAAGTTTTTCTTCAGACCTGGAACATGCATAACATTTTTCAATTGAAATGGTTTACATGACTCCCTCTGAAACGTAATGGTACAAATATAAGCTGCACTATATCGTCCATCATCACCCATCTCTATATGCATTCACAGATCTTTCTCCTCCAAGTCAATGAAAGAATCTTTATCTCCCATCATGTAGAATGAAGCGTCACTATGAAAATACCACACTGATCCCAATGCACTTGAAGCCATGCATGAGATCAAAGAAAAGTCAAGTTCAAATTGTGAGACAAGAGCCTCACCAGTTTCAGCTCCAACAACCGTCTTGTTCTTCTTGTTTTGTGGATAGTTAGTAGTGAGATGCCCATGTTCGTGATAGTGAAAACACTTCACTTTGGACAAATCCATCTTCTTGACTTTAGACTCGGATTTTGGATGGAATTTCTTCCCTTTCCCTTTCCTTGCCTTGGCAGTCAAATAAAAATCCTCTTCATCATCACACTTTTATGAAGATCCATCTCGGGTGTTCCTCCTGAACTCCTCTTGCACTAGATTCGACCATAGTCGTTGCCAATCTGACAATTTTTCCCTTCCATTGACAAAGTCTTGATAACTGTGCCAAATCTTGGGAAGTCCTAGGAGCGCCAAGCTCACCAAATCATCAACAACGACTATTATTCCCACACTTCCAAGCTCATCCCGACATTGGACAAACTTCATGAGATATTTTGGAATGGTGTTTCCCTTCTCCATCTTGATCTTCCTGAGTTTATCTTTGAGCGCTAATTTCCTATGGTCGCTACTGTTTTGGAATAGATCCATTAAAACCTTCCACATTGCATGTAGTGTGGTTTTCCCATGGAGACTTGAGACAATGTGGTCTCATACTCCCTCCAATAGAATCCTCCTCACCTTTGCCACTTTCTTTTTCCATGCATCAGGATTTGCAGTGTCTGTTGCATCCGGATTAGGAAAATCTCTATCAATGTAATCCTTCAAGCCATTGTCTTCAAGTACTACTTCCATCATGTCCTTCCAAGAAATGTAGTTAGAGTTTCCCTCGAGTGCATACTCCAACCTCAAGCCATTGAAAGACATTTCTATCTTGATCCAACTGTCGCACCAAGAAAATATTGCAAATTCGAATGTTATCCAACCACAAAAACTCAACTGCTACAACTTCTCTTGCCCTGGGAGGTTCACACCCCACCTGAGAGCAGCCTAAGGGAAGTTCGCACCCTACCAATTCCTAGCCTGTGAACTCTCTGAGCAAGTTGACACCCTGCTAGTGTATATCCTGCGAACCTTCTGGGGAAGTTCACACTGTATTTCATTGTGGGGTGAGGGAAGTTCGCACTTCTCCCTTAAGCATCCTGCGAGAATGTCATTGAAGTTCGCACCCTTCCTTTGAGTAGGGTGCAAGAATTTCTGCTTTGAGAATTGAGCATAGTCTACAGTCCTAAAGTTTGCACCCTGCTAGAGATGGGACCTGCGAGAACGAAATTATGTTCGCACCTCACTTCCGTGCCTCCGTGGCCTCCATGGGTCTGATACCATGTAGAAATTTCAATACAAATTAAGTATTTCATGCAATTATCCTGATCTAACAATTATACGCCATTGTTAAATATAGAATCTCTTCTACTATTATTATTGTAGAAAATTAAATCACGATCACAACCACAATCACAAAGTGAAATATCAAGAACACATAACACAGAAGTTTTTCTGGGAATGCGTAAAGATAAAAAAAAACCACTATCATATATTATGTATATCATGAATCATGAAACAATCTCATACAAAACTCTAATCCAATAGCTCTCAATACAGTACAATCATCTCACACTGTCATACACAAATCAACAAATACATGTGCCAATTCCTGTGTCCAGACACCTTGCCTCATCTTCACAATCTCTGCAATTAGAATTCTCACAACTATACGAATTGCCTAGTTTTCACATGCTCATAAGCATATTCACTGCATGTGTGATTAAATCACAACTGATAGCCAAATTTTCCCTTCACCTGTTATCTCAACTGGGTCTCCACTGGATCTGACATGCATGTACTTAACCATGGCGAATCTTCAGTTGCATGTGAGTTCATTGATTTACTGAACTCTCAGTAGTGCAAGTTTAGTTACAAATAGTACAAATGATCTTAACTCACTTAACTACACTTATAATTATGTTACAAATCCAACTCACTCAGTTATGAATGAAATAATAGATTAATATTTATCGTCTAATTTATTTAAGGGAAAAGTAAATTAGAGACATGTTTCTTGTTGACTTTTCAACAAAGGTCTAGCTATGGGATCTGAAAAAAATTCTCTTGTGGTCTAAAATATTTCCATGGTATAATACCATGCTACCCCTCCATTGGGCACCATCCATATGCTTTCCTAACTGCATCAAATCACGATCCTCCATTTCGAACTCGAAGACATGGGTCCCTCTTGCACCAAACTAATAGCTTCTAATCATCATCCTTGAAGTTCTTTTCTGTAATATCCTGGGTGCCTTCTTGATTTCAAACATTTCTTTATGACTTCATACTGGATCAACCTGCTCCCTCTGCATCTATAATAATGTTACTAGAGCAAGATGTAGTTACCTACATCTCATCAACTCTATCTGAGTATCCATGTTTTTCTTCATCTTGAACATTTATGTTCTGCATCTTTAGGAGCCTCATGCTCCTATTTAAATACTAGATATTGTTTGATCTTTATTGACTGTCACCATATCACATGTCCTTCTCGTGTTGTCTAACTTATGCAAGCTATGGCATAAGTTCTTTCTTCTGAGACCTATGAACTTACTTACAGTATGCTTTCTGAAATAAATATTTTATCTCTTTCTTCATCCTCTTCTTTGATACTTATTTCATAATTCTGCATAGATACTGAAGTAAAACTAGGTCAATTAACATTCTCACAAAAATATCTAACTTGTGATGATAAAGTATTAAAGTAAACAAGATACTAGAAATAAGCATGAATACTTATCTTTTGTTTTTGTGTGGGGAGGCTCCATGGACTCCACCATTTTCTATCTTTCTTCAGATCAACTATCTTCAACTTAAAGTACATAACCCTCAATTTTTTCTAAATCTCTCTTTGAGGGAGGATATTCTTCCTCTGCCACATGTGCTTGATACTTTATTTTCCCTTTTCCTTGAGGAAAATCATAAGAAAATTGTCCCAAATTTTGACAGTTGTAGCATCTGATCTTTGAAACATCTTTCTTCTTATCTAGAACTCTTACGGAGTTAGCTTCTTTATTGTTCTTCCTGAAGGAAATTGTTTTATTCTTTTGAGCTGTAAGAGATTCCTCTTCATAAACAATTAATATATTTTATTGGTATGCAAGTCTAGATTCTTCGTGTGTGCAATATGCCCATAACTTATAAAACTTGGGTAACTTGCTTCTTCCACACACTCCTTGTACAAAAGGAATCCAAAATGTTAGAAACCCATTTAGGGTTATGGTTACAAGATCTTTGTCACTAATGACATCTCCAATAGCTGCAAGTTGATCTCTGATATGAGAAACTCTCATAAGATAGGATGTGACAGATTCTAAGTTTTCCATCTTCATATTACAAAGTTGATTTCTTAAGGTAAGATTTCGGCTAATGTCTTTGCTTTCATATAACCTGCTGAGTGTTTCATACATTTTCCTTGTTGTGTGTATTTCAGATATATGAGGGATCAAGTGATCCTTTACTAAATATGACATGATTCTCTTTGCTTTCTTTTCATTCTTCTTATGCTTGGTATTTTTCTCTTCTTCCTGTAGTTCTGGTACACCCACTGTAACATGTTCTAGGAGATCAGTCTCGTCTAGAATCATCTGCAATCTATGCTTCCAAGATCGGAAGTTTTTATATCTTTCCACCCTATCTTCTAACCTCATACTGGTAGCCATTCTTTCTTGTAGAAGAAACCCTAGACCTTCGGGCTATAGAAATAATAAAAAATCAAATTCTTTGGATCTAAAAGATGAACTCACCAAAAGATGCATTGGACTGAGGTGAGTAGCCTGGTGTGTTTAGATTTGAGAAAATCCAACTTTTACCCCTCCAAACTTGATCTGCGGATTTATGGACTAGTGCTTCCGGTTTTCTAGTACTTTTGGTACTTTTGGTTTTTTGGTACTTCTCGTACTTTGTGAAAACTAGGGTTTCACTTTATGGGAGATCTAGCCACTAAAACGTCACACTGAGGATGCCAAAATGTTCCTTGAGGTAGGGCGCACCTTTCTATATGGGTTAGGGGATGAAATTCATCTTCAATAAAATCCCTAATTTGCCTGTACGACAATAATGACATTTTTTCTTTTTCCTGTGAAAGATTCTCTCTTCAGCTTATCTCTGAAACCATGTTAAAGTTTATTCTATTATTAGGTTACTTTCAATTTACTAGATAACGATAGCATAGATAAGATCACTAAGAGAAACACAATCACAAGAGTACACAATATTTATCCTAGGAAACCCTCATGGGGAAGAAAACCCTATAAAACTTCCTTAATATAGATAGCCAATGCAATGCCAAGATAATAAATCAAACACTAGAGAAAGTCCTCTCCCAAGAATGTGCCTCTCTCTCTCTTCCTTTTGCTACAACTGTAGCTCCAAACTTGCGCTCTGATGAACAAGTGAGTGTGTGAGCAAATGAGGCACTAGCCTCTCTTATTTATACAATCTAGCAGGCATTGAACTGTGGTGTCTTTTTACTGGCAGGGATGACTTCTCATTTTGGTTGGTTATAACCACTTTAATATATTATGGGTGGTTATAACCACTTTAATACATTTTGGGGATGAATTTTCATTTAGCCCATTACAATTAGGGTTTGACCAATCTTCAAAAGGGGATTTTGTCAATTACAATGCTTGACATCATCAATCGACAAAATGGGATTGATCTAATCAATAATAAATATATTTTATCTTTATCCAGAAAAGGGGATAAGAATATTCTTTGCATTTACACAATATTTTAACATGGTGTTGCACTACCTCTTGAAACCACACATAAATATTCTTCCCATGTTCAGTCTAAGGCCGAAAAAAAAACCAAATTCATTGAGAGGATTCAACACATCCGCCAACAGTTCCATGATATTTTACAAAAACGCAATGATAAGTACAAGAAGAGCCATGATCAACACCGGGTACCGCACAAGTTTAAGGTGGGACACAAGTTTTGGTTACATTTACAGAAATAACGTCTTACAGGGCCCCATTGGAAGCTCCATCCACATAGTTATGGGCCTTACATTATCACTAAGGATGTGGGTGACAATGATTTTGAGCTAACCACTCCCCCCTTCCTTGGCTTGCACCCAATGTTCAATGTGGACCTCCTCTGGCTATATTTTCCACCATTATTGGACACCTCAGAGTTCGCAGTATATTTGACACCAACAGAGCTCAACCCTTACTACATAAAACAAGTATCCACTAATCATATAGTTTAAACACAGGTCAAGGGAACTCGCTAGTAGAGGATCCAACTTTATCGGGTTGTCAAGGAGGGGGAGCTCATACCAAGGCAAGTGGCTCACCAAGAGCCAAATTCAACAGAACTTTTCTCACCTGGTGAGGGAACTCAATGCAATGGATACCATTTATTCCTAACGGGGGAGGACTGATCCAGGTGGATATTGGTGGCCAGCCACCTATTCCATATGGATGATCTTGACAATTTTTAGCTCAACACGTTCTTCTTTAATTCTTTGTAATTGTGAGTTCTACATATATGGGGATGGATAGGACCCTACACACCTTCCAAGTGGATATTGGTGGTTTGCCACCTAATCCAATTGGATTATTTTGGAATTTTTCATGTCAGTACATCTTTTTTTACTTCTAGGGTCGTTTTTTGTCCCTAAACAATGCTTTTTTGTCTTGCCAGTGTCAAACTGTAGACGAAGTCAGAGTTTGATGGAATAATCTGTATTTCTTGAAAATACTTTTCCAATGGGCTATCACGTGCCTAAAATGGAGGTCGTATGCAAAAAATACGACCCCGAGAAGTTGAGGTACCAAGTTACCCATCGAGACCCACATAACGTTTGGAATTTCATCTCCTAAGGTTAGGGTTTTGGATGTCTAAGGTTTTTACATTCATGAGTAATGTTAGAAAGGCCTATGGAGCCTCATTGTAATCATTCTACTCAAACGATGCACGTAGAAACCACATTTCTTCTCATAGATAACTACCACCATTCAAGCAAGTTGTTTTCAGTTCTGCATTTTTACAGTTTCAACCTATTTTATTTATTCAATAGAAGTTATAGTTCACTAGATATCTATTTTTGTTATCTATATCTCTGTGTTATTGTATTCATTTTTTTCCTCTCATAAATCCATATCAGTTCTCTAGTCTCGTGTTGTCACTGCCCAAGGAAAAGGGGTAGAACTAGGGGGCCCTCCGAAGGGTAATGTTCCCTTCCCCACCATACTTAAAACCTTCCATCCTAGATCCTCCCATAGTGTACTAAAATTCAACTATAGGTCATGGTCTATTCTCTCATGAGAATAGGGGCTAAAGACCCAGAGGTTATTTCGTAGTTGTTTCTAAACGAATAAAAAAATAATGCTAAAGAAAGGAAGGAATATAACAGATAATGACTAATAAATCTAGTCCAAACATGAGCTCTACTATTTCAGTGCCCGACCCAGTCCCACAAAACAATTCTAAATTTTGAAACCTTATAAAGGGGACTTGAAAATATGATAAAGGGATTGGAAAGATGAGTGATAAAGGGGTTTGAAAAAAATAACATCTAAATATGGGGTAAATTGAGAGAAACAAAATCCTCTACAAAGTAGCTCAAAGAAATGGATTTAATGACACCATAATCCATGAAGTAATCCTTGAAACCATATCACTTTTACACTTACTCTTGATTGGTTTTTACTTTCCTTTGTCACTCTCAGGAGCTATTCCTCTACCTGGGTTATTTTATTTCCTATCTGGGAGGCACATTAATAGGGTTGGATGAAGGCCCTCTCATACTTGAACTTGTCAACTCACATGGGGTCCTACACTGGTGTGATGCTTGAATGGGATACTAAGGTGAATTATGTTACATGTATTATTTCTTAAGTTACCTATTACTTTGCATGATTTAAGAACAAATGTTTCTTGTGAGTTTTGGATAACCTTGATTTATGATTTGATTTATATGAATGGCCTTGACATGGTTCTTGAGGGATGTCCTAGGGCTTGTACCCATGATGTTGTGCCTTTATTTGTAGAACCATGTGGCACAAGTGAGGGAGAGAAGTGGGTCATCTAGTGACTCACCATCTTCAAACAATGGCTCTCACATCCTCAAAACCCTAAACGATGGACAGATGGGCTGTGTATAAACTTATTCACTCATGATGGAAAATATATGGGTTGGAAGCCCCACATGCTAGGTAGAGTACCCCACGGCCTATTTTCCCACAAGATGGAGTATGTTGTGGTAGTGAGGTGCATCCCTCCTCTCCTTGGACACAATGTCTTGAGGCCTTTGATGTCACCCTCTTGACCTTGACATCACCTTCTAGGGTTTGATTTTCTTAGGTTTTGATGGACGTATGCATACCAAATATTATTTGGTAGTACCTTGGGTGAAGAGACACCTCAATCGATGTTCCTTCAACTTGGAGGATTCCATGTGACCTTTAGAGGCCCTACCTTAGCCTTTGAAGGCTTTATGTCACCCTAATTGGCCTTGGTGTCTCACACATGTGGGCTATATTGATGTATGTTGCATTTATTACACATTTCGAAGGCTAAATGAGGTGTCGACCTCACTTCTAATTTGTTTTTGACATTTTCATGTGGACAATTTTGTTAGGGTAGCCTCATATAAAAAGGATAATGCCAAATTTTTATTTTATGATTATGATTCACTCACCTTTGAGGGGAACACATCAAAAAATTTATTCCTATAAGGGTTAATAGCTCTCTCTCTCTCATGCGCTTGGATTGGAATGGTCTCTTATGGATGTATTTTCTTATCTTTGTTGGATATTTCTGCAAATAGGGTTACATTCTCTAGGTTTCTTGGATGAAGTATATTTCTACAATTTATTTTCATGCTATTAATTTTTATGGTGAAATTGATATTTATTACAGGGAATCTTGTTTGGTGTAATCCTAAGAGAGGAACGTAATTTCTTCTTCCTCTTAGAAGGTGATAATTTTCTAAAAATTTGTAAGGTACCAAATACATTATAATAATAAGAAGAGAAAATATTGCAGCAAATACGAGCGAAACAACATAATATTGATAATCACAACACCAAAAATGATACCTTTATTGATAGAAATCCAAGTTCACTTGACTCTTTGAGGGGGAAACCTCCAACAAAGAAAACCTCTATTACAATCATTTCTCAATAAAAGACTTTCTCATACCTTCAACTCCTATTTATACTTAATTATATCTTATAAAGAACATTCTAGAGGAAGTTATTTCTAGAAGTGAAGCTTCTATTAAGTCTTCTTAAATTACTCTTGTTCACATTAATCTACCATTCAAAATAAAATCATCTGTACCATAGCCCAAGGTGACAGCTCTAAGTCGTTGTCCCACGTGTGCTCCGTCCAGTTCCTGCTTGCTGACCAATGTGACTTCACTGGTACCTCTTAGCCAATGCTAGGTGTACTCTTCTTCCCTCTTATCCCCCCAAGCCACAAAGGGGCCACACACACTATACCAGAGATCAACTATCTCCCAGATCACCTTGCAAGGCCAAGCTACCACTCACCACTGAGCTGAGTATCCCAACTCCCACAAGATAAGTCAAACAAGACAAAACTTTTGCAGTGTAACGTTACCGATGAAGAAGAGATCCATATGCCTCCTCATCCATCCTTTATATAGAGTTTCTAAGTGATTTCTTTCCAAAATTCCGATTTAATTTATTTTTCATAAATTTAATTTAGAAAAAACCTCCCTCGTACACATGTCACCGATCCCCTTAGCTGCACAAGAAATTAATTTCATTAATTTATTTAATTAATCCTATTTCCCTCACCCACCTATAAGCATTCCTAGAATCGCTCATAGGTGTCCCCATATTCCCTTACACATTTTAATGACTTACGCCCTTACTAAATTCCTAGTTGAGTTAAATTTAGAAGGTTCTTAAAGGAAAGATTCCTTACTAAGTTTGGCATTCTACTTTTTCCTTATGTTTCCCTTTTTCTTTATGTTTCACCATTTTCCCCTTAGTTTCCTACTTCTTTTAAGTTTCCCTCTTTTTCCCTTTTTATCTAAAGCTCAAATCAACAAGTGTAGAAATTACCCTTTTTCCCCTTTTTCTTTTTAATTAATAATTTTAATTAGCATATGTAACAAAACAATCATTTCCCCTCTTCTTCTTTTTTAAATTAATTCCCTAAAGTGATTTGATTTTAGTAAATTAATTCAATTTCTTACCCCCTTCTCGTCACATGGTTAATGATTATTATTATTATTATCATTATTATTATTATGAACAAATGTATCACTTAGACCTAGATTTGATTTTCCTAGGTTGGACGACATTTTTATTAGGGAAATTGTTTTTAAATATTTCTTATCACATCATTCGTTCTAAGGCCATCTAGGTTTATTCACTTATTAGTTAACAACATGACGTTCCCTTCAGGTCACACTAGGTGCTCCAAGGGTTCCACTCGCCTCATTCTGTTTTTCTTGTGCAACGTTCCCTTCAGGACACAGTACGTGCTCCAAGGGTGCCACTTGCCTCTTTCTATTTTTCTTGTGCGACATTCCCTTCAAGATGCACTACATGCTCCAAGGGTGCCACTCACCTCTTGACTGACTTGGTGGACACAAAAAACCTGTGGAGTCAATACTCCACCAGGTGATCTTATGTGAGACTAAGGGCCTCTAAGGAATAAGGCCCCTTCCTTATTGTGTGCCCCTTAGAATCATTGTGAATGAATGTCGCAGTCTTCCCTCACGACATCGTGGGTATTCTCGAACTAGGTAATCGTTAACATATAGTTCAAGCCATGGCGAGAGTGCTTGTAGGCTATGGCAGGGCTATTGTCCACACCTCTCCCTCAATGTCTCTGGTCGTCATCCATGACCCCTCTACTCTGCATGTGAGTCTGTTCAACAAGATATCATCAACCTGCATCATCAACAATCATATCAACAATAATAATCATCATCATAACATCTAATCATAGGTACATATGTCATATCTACAATAATCAAACCCCAATAGTCCACTCCTTGACTTGATCCGAAGTCCAAGGGGTTTCATCAATGCCTCTTCATCCTCGAGGTCAAAAGTCTTGCACACTCAGGAGAACCCAGTCAATATCACATGTCTATGTAAATACACAAAATAAAATATAATCACATCCATAATGTCTCATAATCAAAATCAAACGACCAATAGTATCATAATCTGGATCACTTGCAAGCAAGTGTCCTCAAAGAATATGTTCTCTCAGTGCACACAAGAGCGGGATGTTACATACACCCCCTCTTGGTCTAAACTTCGTCCTAATATTTCACACTACATAAGTGCCAAAATAATTTGTATCACATTTTCATAAGTCTATCTATCAAACAAAAATGGAAACTTCTCGCACATATCATATGCGTCCTCCTAGGTCGCTGAGTGTAGACTATAGTTGTCCCACTGGACCTTGAACTAGTCTACTGTTTGACATCATAGTTGTCGAATGCGATGATCCAGAATGTATATTGGCTCGGTCGTGAGTGCCCCCCCCCTCTTCTGATACCTACAAGGAATGCATGTCCATAACATGCATAGGATCACTAATATAATGTCTCAAAACAAATACATGAAAAACATTGTGCATATGCCTCAAAGAATCAGGAAAGGCTAGTCGATAGGCCATAGGCCCCTTCCTATCCACATTCTCGAAAGGTCCCACATACCTAGGAGAGAGTTTATCTCCCTTTCCAAACTTGATCAAACTCTTATGTGGTTTTACTAGTAAGAATATTCAATCGCCAACTTTGTAACTATGGTCGAGACGATGCGCATCGACATAAATCTTCTTTCGATCTTGTGCTTCATTGATCCTTTGTCTTATTGTTTTCATTTGATCTTCCATTTATTGGGTCGCTTCTGGTCCCATCAGGGTGCTATCCTTAAGTTGATCCCAACTCAAAGGTTTTCGACACAGTCTCCCATAAAGAAACTCGAAAGGTGCCATATTAATGGTGCTTTGGTAACTGTTGTTATAAGTGAATTCTACCAGTGGCAAGAATTCTTCTCAACGCTTATGTTTATCCATCACGTACATGTGCAACATGTCTTCCAAGACATGGTTTGTTCATTCGGTCTATCCATCTGTCTCAGGGAGATACGTAGTACTAAAGTTAAATTGGGTTCCCAAGGCCTCTTGGAAACTAGTCCAAAATAGTCCAGTAAACCTTGATCCTCGATCAGATATAATCCTTTTAGGCACGCCATGCAACCTCACAATCTCACTAATGAAAAATATAGCTATGTCAGGTTCCTGATACATCGTATGTACGGGAATAAAATGAGCACTCTTCGTCAGAGTGTCGACTACCACAAAAATAGAGTCGTGTCTCCTTGTCGTCAGCGGAAAACCAACAATGAAATCCATCGAAATGACCTCCCATTTCAATTCCAGAATAGCATGAGGTTGTAGTAATCCTGTTGGATGTCTCTGTTCAACCTTCACCTGTTAACATTCTAAACATTTGGCCACATAGTTCACTATGTCTGCCTTCATTCCTTTCTAGAAGAATAAGGGTTTAAGGTTTGCTCTCATCTTCATGACTCCTGGGTGAGCCATGTACACTGCTTTGTGAGCCTCGTTTAGGATAAAACTCCTCAACTCATCATTCGATGGTACGTAAATCCAATTTTTAAACCTTATAATCCATCGTCATCAAACGTAAATCCTTCAAATCTTGGTACCATAATGGCATTTGGTCCGATAAATTCCTTGACCTCCTTGTACCAGTCATCGTCGCGCTATAAAGTTAGAATAGTTTTACATGGATTCATCTGAAGTGGAAACAATGAAAATATGTGTGGTCTCCGACTTAATGCATCTACAACTCGATTCATTGTTCGAAGTCGTACTCGCTAATAAGTTCTGACCAACGTCGTTGTCGCACTTTCAGGTCGCTTTGCGTAAAGATGTGTTGTAGTCCACAGTGGACAGTTTTTAGTTCAATTTTCATCCAATAAGGTAGTGTCTCCAAACTCTCAAGGCTTAAAAAATGGCTAACAACTCCAAATCATGTGTCGCATAGCCCCCCTCATGCCTTCTCAATTTCCTTGAGATGTAAGCGATCAATCGATCGTCTTGCATCAAGACTCCACCTAAGCCTTCCTTGGATGCATCATTGCATACCAAGAAGTCCATGTCCACGTCGAGAAAATTCAGTATTGGTGTTGTTTTCAAAACCTCCTTGAGCCTCTCAAATGCCTCCACGAATTTCTCGGTCCAAACAAACTTCTTGTTCTACTTCTGCAATTTCATGATCGGATTTGCTATCTTCGAAAATCACTCGATGAACTGTCGATATTATCCTTCTAAACCCATGAAGTTACACGCTTCCAGGACATTCATAGGTGCAGGCCATTCCATAATAGCCTCTGTTGGAAATACTAAAACAACTGAGAGGGGGGGGTGAATCAGTTGTTTATAAGATTAAACAATTTTACACCTTCTTAACAATTATTAATATTTCTTCATGTGTTATCAAGCAACA
>JZKD02S1736559.1:1487281-1507136 GCA_000966675.3 Picea glauca | reverse complement strand
CGATCAAATCGCGAAATCGCATATCGCGATTTCGGGGTTTTCAATGTTAAGTGATTTGGAGATTTCAAACTCTCGATCGCCGATTCTCCGATGGAGCCTCCAGGCTGCCACGCATGCACTCGAATAAATGGTCCAGATCCCTGCTTGTTTTTAACGGCTGCGATTAAATCGCGAAATCGCATATCGCGATTTCAGGGTTTTCAATGTCAAGTGATTTTTGTACTTTGAACTCGCGATCCCCGATTCTCCGATGAATGAAATCAACGGTCCAGATGTCATTCTTGATTTAACGGTTGCGATCATATCGCGATTTCGGGGTTTTCGTTGTCAAGTGTTCTTTGCACTTTGAAATCGCGATCCCCGATTCTCCGATGAATTTATCTCTCTCGCAGCTTCTACAGATCTGACGGTCCTGGTTCTTTTGGGAAATTTGGATGGGATCCAACGGTCACTGACTCTTCTTCCTTTTTCCTCTGTAAGCTCTTGCTGTGCGCATTTTCTTCAAGGCTGTTCCTCCTGATCTTTTACTTCCAAATCCCTACGGGGTTTTGTCCTTCTTATCCTACTGTCTCTACTGTTGCCATTAATGACAACAACCATCACTGCATTCTATCCACTGAATTTGCCAATAGCCTCGACCTTTGCTATATCCACGACGATACCTTCACGATAATTGACATTCCCTAAGTAGGGAGTCTTCGATTGACAAAACGAGCATTTAGACAATTTCCCATATAATTTGTTCTCTCGCAAACACTATAGTACCAATCGCAAGTGCTCTTCATGCTCCTCCATTGTCCGAGAGTAAATCAAAATATCGTCAATGAATACTTGGACGAACTTGTCCTAGTACTCATGGAACCCCATTCATCAAACTCATAAATACCCCTGGGGTGTACATCAGTGCAAATGGTAAAACAATAAACTTGTAATGTCCAAAACTTGTCTTAAAGGTAGTCTTAGGGACCTCACCCTCCTTGATCCGTAACTGGTGATACCCTGATCTCAAGTCGATCTTTGAAAACAACATCGCACCCTTCATCTCATCAAATAGATCATCAATTCTTGAAAATGGATAGTGATTCTTGATCGTTGCCTTGTTCAAATGACAGTAGTATATGCAGAGTCTCCACAGCCCCTCCTTCTTTCATATGAAAATAATAGGCACACCCCACGGTAACACAATTAGACGTATAATTCCTACGTCCAACAACTCCTTCAGTTGCATTCTCAACTCTTGTAACTCCTGGGTTGACATATGATAAGGTGTTCTCGCTATTGGTTCAGTCACCAGTTTTAGGTCTATATTAAATTCCAATTCCCTCTTTGGTGACATCTCAGGTAACTCCTCTGGGAAGACGTCTGCAAACTCTCTCACCACCGAAAGGTGTTCTAGACCTTCCGCTAGTCCCTTCTCGTTTAATGCAAGGATCGCATAAATCATACATCCCTTTCGCATGCTCTTTCGTAGTTGCAAGGAAGAGATAAACCTCAGGGAAACTCCTTGGTTCGGTCATACAATCACACGTCTCTATCCCTCATCATCGACCAAGCTCAACTGTTTCATCTTACAGTTGAGTATCGACTCAGGCGATTTCAACCTATCCATACCGATCATGATGTCATAAGATCCTAAGATCTTGACATACAGGTTGGACCTAGGGAGAACTCTCCCAGGTTAAGGTTATAGCCCGTAACATTCCCTCCAACCTTTTGTTTGGCTCCCAAAGACATCTCTACAAAGCTAAAGTCATCATGTTCAACTCCCTTTACCTTAATCCTTTTTGGCGCTACACCAGAGATGAAACTCTTGACAACACCAGGATCTATTGCAATACTAAGGGTCTGGTCAGCGATGGTAAGGAGTTCACTATGGAGGCATTGGTCGCCATGGTGTAGTGAAGTGGATCCTCTCTAGAAGCCATGATATCCTGTTGAAAGTCTAGTTGGGGTCTGATGCTATTGTGCACCAGATGACGCCTTCCCCGCAGGCCTCGCTGGAGCCCTACTCTGAACCCCGTTAAACTATACTCCTTTGCTATGAGGGCCTTCTAAATGACCTCATGCTAAGTTTGAGGCATCAGAATCCCAATCTTTGCATGACTATTGACATTAAGGCCAAGAACAAACCTATTGACCTTAAGTTTCTCGATATTCAAGTGCAGAGAATATCAAAGAAGATCCAAAAATGGCCCTCGTACTTGGGCACCGTACAGTCTCCCTACTGCAAGGCATTGAAATCATTGAGCTAACGCTCATTGAACTCCTTAGAAATATACCTCTCCCGGAACCATTCCTTGAACAATTTCCATGACACATCTTCGACGGTTATGTTCAAAAAATGACAGGAGCGTCTTCCACCATAGAAGAGTGCTCCCCTTCAGTTGAAGACCTCCATGCGGGCCTTCATGTTGGAAGTATAATCACAAAGTGCAAGCACATCACCATAGTCTCCCACCATGCCTCGGTGGTTGCGTCATCTGGGGCACCAAAGAACTTGAAAATTTGACCTTCTCGAGTTCGAAGCAAACATTAATGGTACTGGCTAGGGCACACTGTGGTCCCTCAAGAGTACATGTGCCCTGGCCTTAACTCAGTACAGATGGTGAATCAAGTCCTATGACATTCCCTGGAAGGGCCTTGTTAGACCATAATCATCCCTTACAAACTTTGAATCCATCCCAAGGAGTTGTTCTTCGCATTGGGGGTTAGACTCCGAGGGCGCGACACTTATGGAGGTGTCACACCTCCTTCCACGACACCACGCTGCTAACCTTTGTGGTGTCATCTAATCAATATCACCACATGAACACGTTAAATATTTTAGTTAGCACTGGGTCAATACTCAAGGGTTTACTACAGTGGAAAACATGGCGATCCATAGTCATAGGGTTGAACCCGCTCTCATACCATATGTAACGACCCCAATCGTTATGAATATAAGAAAAGAAAAAAGTGCAATTTTTTTTTTGTGTTTTGGAAAGAAGGCAACAACGACAATAGTTAAACCATACAACCTAACGACAAATACAACATCCACATTCAGGCAGCAGACAATCAATGACCCTACACAATAGCACATCATGCTACCAGACAAACATGTGACACAAGGACAATGCAACGACCACCTGCCCGACACAACGAGACAACACCTACAAGCTAAAGGACAACAACCATAATCTTGACACAATGGATTGATGAACAATAGCTGGAAACCTCTATGGTGTGCATAACCAAACCATGCTAAGGTGTTACAAACCAAGTGCCCTCATCAATTACGATGAATGAACGCCCTCCTCGGGAAGCACAGACTCTGGCCAAGTTATCATTCACCTCTATACATGAAGGTGCACAATGATCCCCTCATCAGGAATCATGTCGTCACCAGGGGATAGGCGTGACAATAACCCTCATGCAACTTAACCTCTCTAGACCAAAGATTCAAGAAAAACCCAATGCATTAGGAGACCGAATTATCTGACAAGAAGAAAATTAACCCAAGCACCCAATCGACAAGTTGCAAGACGCAAGGGAAGCTGACAACTATAACATTCATACAACATGATAAATTCCTTGCACAACCAATTCTATTGCAAACATACATCATTTAAAGAACGTGATTAGCCATCGATGAAATATTCCCTAGAGAATCCATTCTACAATAATCATTTTAATATTTTCAACTTTTCTAAAAACAATCAGTTCCATCATTCAAACAAGTTCATGACTGATCTGTAAAAAAATAAGAGTTTAATTTCTGGGAATTAATCTAATTCTCAAAAATCCATTCAACATGTTACCAACAAACCAAAATCTTTTTCGAAGTGGATGAAAGCTTAAACTACTTTGGAGATGAAAAAAAAATAGGAGGTACATTAACTCGGATGTCTCATCAACCTTACCTCCGTCTCCCTATCCATTGAAGAGGTGTTAATGTTGAATAAACTGTGTGTCAAGGATAAATAATTCCAAGTGCAATGTGGCATAGACTTACTTTTGAATTACGACAACTTGCATCCAGCAATTATTATACATGCATACACGATGGTGATTGAAATTGTGATGTTGTCATAAAAAAGGTAGTTGGCCGAAATGATGAGTAATCGAAAATGAATGTAGACAGATGGGGCATCTATGTTATCTACATAAGTCATTAAATATAAATCTAAGATTAGGGTTTAATCAATAATTGGCGGTAAAAGTAATTTTTCTCCATCCCCGTCCTTTGAAGGGCTTGACTAAACATTCAACTCTCTTACAGAGTGGAAAAATATAGTGATGCATTATTGATTGCTGAGAATTATGTTGTGAACATTGAGCTGATTCAATATGAATTCAATTCCCTAGGTGGATACTTCGTTAAAGAATATGGTATTATACCAAAACAACCACTGAAAATCAATTTTAATCCTGTCTACGTCTGTAAAGGGTAGGGTGTGCCTTCAGGTAAGGCTACAAGTAAAGGGTGCAGATTTATTATCCAGCTAAATTCTTACAGTACAAATTCCAAATAGCAATAATGCACATAGTACGTTTTCCAATCTGGGAATCCATATTTCTCATGTCCTGGTTCATATCGATGGGGATATCCAAAAATGCAAGTTAGTTCTCTGGGTAAAATCATTTCCTTTAATATATATAAATCATTGTTGAATGACTTGACTCCCGTATGTCGGGGTGGTCATCACAATCACAATACATAGTGATTTTGTCAATTGCTGACACACTCAAGTATCACGTATGATTTACCACCAAATCGTTGTCTAATGAATCCAATAAAATCGTTGTCATGCCCATGCTAACAGACCTTCCAAAAATGCAATCAGGCGATTTGGCACATTGTTCTTTAAATACATTAAGGTTGTATGCTAAGACTGTCTATTAGAAATTAATTGATGAGTTAAAGGTATGAAGTTGTTTTGTAAATAAAACGTAAATATAGTATTGTTGTCAAAACTACTGTGTAAATATAAATTTGGATCTCAAATAATAAATATATTATTGTTGTCTAAAGCCTAGAAATATGTGAGTCGATATGTATTAACTCGCGGGGTAAGATTCACCATCCAAATGTGATAATCACACAGGGGATTCATAGACCAGAGGTAATAAAAACCGCAGATTAAATTCACCATCAGTGTAATAAATCGCATAGAGGAATTCGCAGACCAAAGGTATTAATAACCACAGAGTAAATTCGCTAGGAAAATAAAAGGTTAAAATACCAACTAGAAGATGGGTAAAATGCCCAGAAAAATGAATTGAATGTTGGAACGTGCTAGGAGAAATTTGTGGTGGAGGAACATATACATTTCTCCCCTCAATGTTGGGGTAATGATGATCAACAAGAAAAAGTCAACAAGTGTAAGCAATAAAAATCGCAGAGTAATGTTTCATAGTGGTAAGTAATGTGATACATACATAGTCTTGGAAGGAAACGCAGACAAGTTATATCGTTGTCATTCTCATTCAAGGAAAACACACAGTCTGGTTATTAGGGCTCTCTCACAAATGTTAAAGGGGAGTTGAAATCTACAGAGAAGGGATTGCAATTCAGAATATTAAATTCCAATCAAGGTTAAAATCTCAGCAATAAAAGTAATAACATTCAACCATTACACAGTAACAATGCCACCATTTCACATTAAAATAAACTACAAATAAATGTCAAACGCAGAGTAAAGAATGGGTAGACAACCATGCACAAAAAAGTAGGGCATTAGAATCCATAGTTTGATATGCACCGAAATGATGACCATCGATTCGGATCCTAGCCAACTGCTCAGGTGTGGACTGATGATATACAGATCAAGACGAAAGATAAGGCACAATCTGTTTAAATAATCAATAAATAAAAACATAATGGTCATCGAAATCAAATATCGATGGCCAAGGAAATCAATTCGATGTAGTGAGCATAAAGCTATGATGACTTTAAGTTCTTGATTAAAAACTCTAAGTAAAACACCTTTCTTTACATAATAAAAAGTACAGAAATGAAAGTGCAAGAACAATATTAATCTACCATTCAAAATAAAAGCATGTGTACTGTATCCCAAGATGAAAACTATGAGTTGTTGTCCCATGCACGCTCCATCCAACTCCCTCTTACCAATCGATCTGACTTCACCGGTACCTCCCAGCCAATGCTAGGGGTACTCTTCTCCCTCCTTAGCCCCCTGAGTTGCAAAGGGGCCATGCACACTATACCAGAGATCAACTAGCTCCCATCTCACCTCGCAAGGCCGAGCTACCACTCGTCATTGAGCTAGGTATCCCAACTCCCACAAGATAAGTCTGACAAGAAAAAAATTATGCAGTGTAATGTTACACATAAAGAAGAGATCCATACTCCTCCTCATACATCCTTTATATAGAGTTTCTAAGTGATTTCTTTCCCAAATTCTCATTTAATTTATTTTTCATTAATTTAATTCAGAAAAAACCTCCCCGTACACATGTCACCCATCCCCTTAGTTGCACCAGAAATAAATTTCATTAATTTATTTAATTACTCCTATTTCCCTCACCCACCAAAAAGAATTCCTAGAATCGCTCCTAGGTGTCCCCATATTCCCTTAAACATTTTAATGACTTACGCCCTTACTAAATTCCTAGTTGAGCTCAATTTAGAAGGTTCTTAAAGGCAAGATTCCTTACTAAGTTCTTTATTTTGTGTTTTCCTTATGTTTCCCTTTTTCTTTATGTTTCCCCCTTTTTCCCTTAGTTTCCTAATTCTTTTAAGTTTCCCTCTTTTTCCCTTTTTATCTAAAGCTCAAATCAGCAAGTCTAGAAATTACCCGTTTTCCCTGTTTTCTTTTTAATTAATAATTTTAATTAGCGTATGTAACAAACAATCATTTCCCCTCTTTTTTTTTCTTTTTTTTTAAATTAATCCCCCAAAGTAATTTGATTTTAATAAATTAATTGAATTTCTTACCCCCTTCTCGTCACATGGTTAATTATTATTATTATTATTATTATTATTATTATTTTGACCACAAGTAGCACTTAGACCTAGATTTGGTTTTCCTAGGTTGGGCGACATTTTTATTAGGGAAATTGTTTTTAAATATTTCTTATCACATCATTCATTCTAAGGCCATATAGGTTTATTCACTTATTAGTTAACAATGCGACATGCCCTTCAGGTCGCACTAGGTGCTCCAAGGGTGTCACTCACCTCATTCTGTTTTTCTTGTGCGACGTGCCCTTCAGGACACACTGTGTGCCACTCGCCTCTTTTCATTTTTCTTGCGCGGCGTGCCCTTCAAGACGCACTACATGCTCCAAAGGTGCCACTGACCTCTTGACTGACTTGGTAGACATCAAAAACCCCTAGAGTCAATACTCCACCAGGTGATCTTGTGGGAGACTAAGCGCCTCTAAGGAATAAGACCCCTGCCTTATTGCGCTCCCTTTAGAATCATCATGAATGACTATCACAGTATTCCCTCATGAAATCGTGCATCTTCTCGAACGAGGTAATCGTTAAACTACAATTTGAGCGATGGTGGGAGTGCTAGTAGGCTATGGTAGGGTTGTTGTGCACACCTCTCCCTCAACATCTCTCGTCATGGTGTGTGACCCCTCTACTCCACATGTGAGTCTAGTCGGTAAGCTATCGTCAACCTGCATCATCAACAATCATATCAGCAATAATAATCATCATCATAACATCTAATCAGATGTACATATGTCATATATACAACAATCAAACCCCAATACTCCACTCCCTGACTCGATCAATATTCCAAGGGGTTTCATCGATGCCTCTGCATCCTCGAGGTCCAAAGTCCTTCACACTCAAGAGAACCTATTGAATAGAACATGTCTATGTAAATACAAAAAAATAAAATATAATCACATTCATAATGCCTCATAATCAAAATCAAATGACCAATAGTATCATAATCTGGATCACTTGCAAGCAAGTGTCCTCAAAGAATAAGTTCGCTCAATGCGCGCAAGAGCGGGATTTTACACTTATGTTCTACTAATTCGTTGTGAGCGGGTATTTCTCTAACTCAAATAAGAAGCAATAGTGATCATTAAGCTATTGATTCATAGTTTATTGTGATAATATATATTTGTTTATTAATCAATAAAAGTGTTCTAAGATATTTCTAATATATGTATGTCATTCATGTGTAGGTATTTGTCTCTGAAGATATTTTGGACTGGAAATGGATATTTGTCATACATTATGATCCAAGATTAAGGCATGCATTGGATGATGCATTAGTGGATATTGAGCAAAACAATGATGTCCAATAAAATGAGAGAGAGATATTAGATAACATCGAAGAATATAAAATGCATGATGATGTTGAAGATGGTTATGTTTAGGCACAAGAAGACAACAATCTAGAGTTAGAATATGTTATGGAAGACAACAATATGGATGGTATAGAAAATGATAATCCAAATACATCTAGTAACAATATAGATGGTCTACAGTCAAATTTCAGTGATGATGAAGATGATGTAGATCAAGATGAGGATGATGATAATATTAAATACTTGAAATAAAATATGAACATTGACAATGATAAACTCGATGACATTGTTGCAGAAAATAATGATAATGACCAAGACTTCTAAATTTTCAGAATTACATGTAATCCAGTTTTTAAAATGTTGATTCTTATGGCCCAAACTTTCATGAAATGCTTCAGTGTTATTTCCGATGATACAAATTACCCTTTGCAATATCCTTAAAGTGTTCAATCATTTCTATGAATTGTTGGAAAAAAAAATTAGGATTATTTATATAAGAGTTAGCATGGTTAGTGGTCATTTATTGGAAATTGTCAAAAAATATAGTTCAATATATTGTATATGTAAATCAATGTAAATCTAGACGATTAGGCTAATTAATGTATCCAAATTTTATTCATTGATTTATATTTTAAAACAAATTGAAATATTTCACTAAGACTAAACCTAATACCTTAACCTTTATACCATCTAATCCCTAACCCCTTAAAACATGAATGATCTTGAAGATTATATGGGGATATAAGACATTCTTGAGTCTCGAAACCCACCCATACTATCAAGCGACATGTGCCTATTATAACCATGTCAAATTTCGATGCATGCATGAACAATTTGGAGAAATTTCAACATTGGCCTCATTCACTGCTAACCATGTAGGGTCGATGTATGTCATTAATCCCTTCACCTAATATATAATCCCTAACACATTCACTTCTTATTATGTGGGGTTTTTGGATGACATTTGTGATGGGTGTATTGGAAGTTCCATGACATTTCAAGAGGGTTTTGACAAAGATTATATAGATGGATATGACGAATAAGTACAATGAGACATGCATGATGAGCGTTGATGCAAATATGGATGATATCAAAGATTATGTGGGGACATCAAACATCCTTGAGTGTTGAAATCCTCCCATACCATCAAGGCATGTATCTACTCTAACCATGTCAAATTTCGATGCATATAGGAATAGATTGAATAAATTTCAATGTTGGCCCCATTCACTGCTCAATATGTGGGGTCGGTGCATGACATTTGTGATAGGTGTATTGGAAGTTCCTTGACATTCCAATAGAGTTCCAACAAGGATTCTATAGACGAAAATGATGAATGATTACAATGAGACGTCCATTATGAATATTGATGTAAACACAGATGATCTCAAATATTATGTCAGAACATCAGACATCCTTGATTCCTTAAACCCTCCCATAATGTCAAGGCATGTGTCTTCTCTAACTACATCAAATTTAGACAGATACAAGAACAATTTGAAAAAATTTCTATGTTGGCCCCATTCACTCCTCACTGTGCAGGGTTGGTGAATGACATTTGTGATGGGTGTATTGGAAGTTCCATGACATTTCAAGAGATTTTCGACAAAGATTCTATAGATGTAAATAACGAATGATGACAATGAGATGTGCATGATGAACATTGATGCAAGGATGGACAATATCAAAGATTATGTGGGGACATCAAACATCCTTGAGTCTTGAAACCATCCCATACCTTCAAGGCATGTGCCTATTCTAACCATGCCAAATTTTGATGCATACAAGCAGATTTTGAAGAAATTTAAACCTTGGCCCCATTCATTTCTCACTGTGTGAGGTCTATGAAAGATGAAATTTATGATGGGTGTATTAGAAGTGCCATGAAATTTCAAGAGAGTTCCGACAAATATTATCTAGATGACAATGATGAATGATGACAATGAGACATCCATTATATCGAACGTTAATGAAAAAGTGGATGATCTCAAATATTATGTGGGGACATCAAACATCCTTAAGACTTGAAACCCTCCCATACCATTAAGACAACTATCTAGTCTAAACATGTCAAATATCGACACATATGGGCATAGATTGAAAAAATTTTAACGTTGGCCCCATTCACTGCTCACTGTGCGGGGTCAATGGAAGAAATTTGTGATGGGTTTATTGGAAGTTCCATGTCAAATTTCAAGAGATTTATGATAACGATTCTATAGAAGGGAATGATGAATGATGACATTGAGACGTGCATGATGAATGTTGATGCAAATTTGGACAATCTAAAAGATTATGTGGGGACATCATACATCATTGAGTCTTGAAACCCTCCCATACCTTCAAGGCATGTGTCTAGTCTAACCATGTCAAATTTTGATGTGTACAGGTAGATATTGAAGAAATTTCAACATTGGCCCCATTCATTGCTCATTATGTGGAGTCGGTGCATGACAATTGTGATGGGTGAATTGGAAGTTCCATGACATTTCAAGAGAGTTCCAACAAATATTCTACAAATGGCAATGACGAATGATGAAAATGAGATGTCCATTATGAACGTTGATGCAAACATGGACGATCTCAAATATTATGAGGGGACATCAGAAATCATTGAGTCTTGAAACCCTCCCATACTATCAATGCATGTGTATAGTCTAACCATGTCAAATTTCGATGAATATAGGCACAAATTGAAGAAATTTCAATGTTGGCCCCATTCGTTGCTCACTTTGAGGGGTTGGTGAAATACATTTGTGATGGGTGTATTGGAAGTTCCATGACATTTCAAGAGAGTTCCGACAAAGATTCTACATATGGAAATGACAGATAGTGACAATGATACATGGACAATCTCAATTATTATGTTTAGGGTTGATGGATGTCATTAATCCCTTGACCATATATAATCCCTTAGAAATTAACCATTAAACCACCTAACCCCTAAGCTTCAAATCCATTAGCCATTGATCCTTAATTCCTTAAATTGTAACTCCTAATCCATTAAACTGTAACCCCTAATCTATTAACACTTAATCCCTAGACCCCAAATCCCTAAATCACCTAATCCCCAAAGCCCCTATCCACTTAACCCCCCAAAACTCAACAAAATTACTATTTAGGCACATTAGGAGTTAAATTGCAAGTCAATCTCGAAGCTAAAAAGGATGCTAAAATGGAAGCTAATTTGTAAGCTAAATTGGAAGCTACAGTGGAAACTAAAGTAGGGGCTAATTGGGGCGCTAACTAGGGAGCTAACTTTGATGCTAACTTGGGCGTTAAATAGGGTGCTAATAATGCCTAGGTTAGCGCCAAATTGTGTTGTTCGACACAAATAACACCATAAATAATGTCCTCCCGATAAATAGCACCGGCTTTAGCAAAAAAGTGGAGGAAAATACCTTAAAACAACTAGTGAAAGTAGAAAAGGGAGCTAATCACAGGGACTTGTTGTGGTGTTGGAAGGTCAATCCAAAAAACAATAAAGGAGGCAAGGGATAGGTGGATGAAAAACAAATGAGACAAGGAGTAGGTGGAAAACAAATAAAACAACATTATTGCTTGATAAGTTTACTTAGTTGACAAGTTTCACGCAAAATCTCTCCATATATACATTCCTTTAACATAATTAATAATTAATTTACAATTCTTATAGATATATATATAATTACAACTTACTTTAACTATATTATATTAATCTACTTTGATTATAAATATATTTTATATTTTCTTTCTTTTATTTCCTATAATTTATATAAACTATACAAATTATTTTTCAAAATAAAATAATTTCTTTCGAAATAAGTATTTAAAATTCATTATTTTTCAAAATAAAATAATCTCTTTCAACATAAGTATTTAAAGTTCATCATTTTCAATTTTCAATAACTTTTATACATAATATTACATTCATCTCTACTTATTCATTAAAATACTTAAAATTTCTTTATATAAAGTGTATCATTTTCTTAAACCAAAGTATATCATTTTCTTAAACCAAGAGAAAAATTAAATAGTTTTTTATTCAATTGATTTAGATTTAGTATTTATAATCCATTCCACATGAAAATACACAATAGTGTGTTAGCTGTTTATTCAATTCATTTAGATTTAGTATTTATAACCCATTCCATATGAAAAGATACAACATTGTGTTAATTTATATGATTAATATTGCTTTAAATTCTATTTATTAATAAAACATGACAATTTCATTAATCAAAATATATCATTCACTTATTAAATTTTAAAAAGTTAAAATATTAAAAAAATAATGTAAAATAATATTAAAATTAATATTAGTATTCTTTTCTATTATATTTTATTAAACATTCTTATATTTTCTTAAAATAATCATAATGTATGATGATAATGATTAACATTCACTGAAATTGAATTGGTGACCTTAAGAGGGTAAGAGATTAGTCTATCAAACCTTAGGAGGGTAAGGGATTACTTCAATTTTGGAATTTTGTTTCTATGCTAAAAAACATTAAGAGAAACTTTCCAAGATCACCATAGTTTTGTTGAGTTAAAATGTTATGAAGGTTGGTAGGGTTACACATATTTTTAAATTGAGATCTAATCTATGTATAGACTCTACCAGGAAGTGTTTTTCATCTTCAAGCTTCTTAGTGTCACAAATGTGACACACTCTTTGATCCCATAGTGTTTTAGGAATGAACCAACCTCCAGTTTCACTATGGAGCTCATGAGAACTTGTTCTTATCTTAGCAATGATTATTTTTTTCTTTACACCTGTAAAAACAAAGAGATAATTTTGATCTTCTAGATTACGTTTGATTACCTCCTTGTAATACCTTAATTTTTTTTTCCTCTAATTCTTTATCACACCCGATTTTCTCCTTAAATTTTGATTTAGTAATATTTTTAATAGTATCCTTATTCTGCAAAATGGTCTCTTCATGATTTGCCAATGGCTTAGCAAAGTTTGGGCATCTTTATGCCATTCCCGCTTGAGTCAAAGGTTGTTATGAATGGAGTTTGAGGCAACTTTAGGAGACATGTTGTCTTCCACGTTGTTTAACTTGTTCTCAATAACAATAATAATAATAATCTATTTTTAAGGTCATGGCTAAGCCACACCAAATTGTTGTATGAGACCACCTTGTTTGTGGAACAAGGGACCACCCTCCGCCCAACGATTTGACTGGTAAAGTCTACAGAGGTATACATACCCTACCCCCCTTTGGATTTGAACTTGTGACCTCTAAACATGAAACACATGTTCTTAACCATTAGGTATCTACTCATAGTTGTTCTCTCAATGGGGGAAAAGTTTTCCTCTAAGAGGAGGATAGGATAGGGTGTATTTCCTTTAATTTTGAGATTATATGTTATACAATTCTTTTGGAGTTTCTCTATCCTTCTCCAGTGTTCTTGACAGATGCTGCATCCCTAAACTTCGCATCCATATAGAATAATAGGCATAACAAGAGTCTGAAAGTTGAGATTTTTGTTATCCCATATCCAAAGGTCGATTGATTTACAATTATTTTCAATCCCATAATAAACTTTCTTTCCTCCAATTATCATTTTTTTAACGCTATAATTCTAGTTGAGCTTTTGGAGAATATCGATTCCAAGATATTTATATGAGGTGACTTCCTCCAAGTTGTTGTTGTCATATATGAAGGTATCATAAGTGGTCTTGTTGGATTTAAAGATCATGATCTTAGTCTTGTCACTATTGAAAATCATACTGATATTGGAGCAAAAATCCTTGAGGATTCTTAGTTTCTTTCCAAGATTGCGGGAGACCTCACCATAAGAACGATATCATCAACATAAAGAAGAAGATTGATTATTATACCAATGAGAGTAGGTCCAACACAACCTTCTTCTTCCAAACAATCTTTTAACTTGTCAATGTATATGCCAAAAAGGGTAGGATATAAGGGACAACCTTGCTTGACTCCAATATTGCAGATAATTTTTTTTGACTAGCCCTCAGTATTCTTAAACTTGGAAATAATGTTCTCATACGATATTATTGCAACAACCCTTAACCCAAAAGACACTTTTATCTTTTCCAACCTATCCAAAAGTTTTTTCATGGGAATCGTGTCAAAAGCTTTTCTAAAGTCAACAAAACAACAAAAAAGATTTGTTTTAGTATTACGAAACTCCTCTGCAATGATCCTAAAGGTAACAACATAGTCCATAGTTGAATGATATCTCCTAAATCTGGCCTGGCCTGTGGCTCTTTTACCATGACTTTCTAGCCATAGGGTAATCTTCTTTTCCAAAATAATTCCATATAATTTAGCTAAGATCAGGCTAATCATAATGATCCTATAATTAAAGGAAATGTCTCTATTCCATTTTTAAAAATAGGAACAATGAGGTTTTGCATTCAAGGTTTAGGAAAACTCTACTTAATTGCTAAATTGAAAAGCTTGTATATTCCAATTTAAAATTTCAGGTTAATAACCTTCAATGCCCTTAACTTTTCCATTTACAAACCACTTAACCCTAAACTTTAATTAAAAAAATTGTATTTAACATTATTATTAAAAAACCATTAAACAATATACCCATACCTATAACGATTTTTTTTTTTTTNCAAAATTTCAAAATAATATTGAGTTAAATTTTTTAAAAACTATGATTGAATTGACTTCAGATTACGACACCTTGGTTTGAACGAAATCGATACGTCATCACTGTAACGTATTCGCACAAAACGTCACCCTCCACACACAACCCAATATCGACGACCATCTGCATACGAGAGCCCACCCCAGTTTTAAAAAGATTGAGAACATGATGCTGAATACGTTTGATGTTTATATGTCGGCCATGAACGCTGAATCATTTGCTGGTATTCCAGATATTATTTTAACATATTTAGAAAGATTTTTAAATAAACCAATTTAGATACGCTAAAAATTGGATAAGCAACAGGTATAATTTAGAAAATACTTGCGCCTCAACAATGAAATATATATGTAATTTATATTATTTAACACCTAGCTTTATTTGTGAAATTGTCTATTATTATTGATCATTCATATTAAGAAAAAAACTATAAATCACTTTTTTTCTTCAACTAAGGTGGATCAAATTCTTTGATTTTTTTTTTTTTTTTTTTTTATTGGGGGAATTGGCAACTCGCGGTTCTCGTACTCACGTGACACGGGGTCGATCCCCGTCCGCTACCACTATAACCCCAAGTGCAACCACCCAGCCCACAAGAATAGCGCAAGAGTAAATCCGAGTGAGAATCAAATATGAGACTTCATTTTTACAAATTTCCTTCCATTTACATGGCACTTTCCAATCCGTCTACACCCGTTTCGGCTCTTTGATTTTTTTTTTAATTGAAAGGCTATTCTTCCTTTTTTCCTGAACTAAGCTTCGTTTTTATTATTAGATCTCAAATGTAGAATATATATCCAAATAAAATAAACATTCTCTAAATGAAAGGAAATAAACATAAATGTTTCATAATTACAATTAATTTATAAGTTTCAATATAATATATAAAAATATGTACTAATTATTTTTATTATTAAAATTTTAATAAAAATTAGTAAACACATATTATAAAAGTTGTCTCTCATGGCTAAGTAACAGATTACTAAAACAAAGTTGTTTTGAGTTTTCAAGCATGACATATAGCTTTTTAACTTAAAGAAAAAATTATAAAAGTTTATAGATGTTACATTTCAATCATTCTTGTTATAAAATTTGCAAGTGTACAAATTAAAGAAAATTTCTAATATTTTCATAAATTAGTAAATATAGAACTTATGGGAAAACATGAATTTCTTCTTCCTACCTATGATTGTTAGGAAGAGAATTTGTATTCTCAAGATCCATCTCTTCTATGATGCATTATGTCTTCTTCCTTTAACTTTGCTTGGACTGAATTTGTAGACATTCTATGATTAGAGGTTGCTAATTGCAAATCTTTGCTCAAGGTGAAAACCATATTCCTTAGCATGTTGCAATCACCCTTCACCAATTTTCTTCTTTTGTTGCACAATGGTGTTTATATTTATTGCAATATGGGAAGTGAACTGATGTTCATTCTTGTGTACCTTGGAGGTCAGAGAGAATATAGAGTTTTTGTTACACTATATTAACTACTCATGGTTTCTCAGAATCCTTCTGAATTCCTATGCTTCTCTATAATCCATTTTGATAGCAAACCAGACACAAATATCTGACTTAAATAATGCTTCCCAAGGTTCAACCTAGTGTAGAGGGGAAAGATCCTCAAGGAATCCATGTTTCCTAAAGGGAAACACCCTATTCCATTGACACTAGTGCAAATAGATGAACCCAAAGATTCCTAGACCAAGAAGAAAGAGAATTAAAAGAACAAAGATCAGAGTAGAGCATAGAAACTTTTCCGAGAAGAGGAACCCTCATATGCATTAGAAAACCAAAGGAATTGATGGGCCTGTGCTGATGATACTTCGAAAGAAACAAAAGTATTGAAGGAAAACCAAGCACCTAATAAAAATCAGATACAAATGCATCTAAACGCCAAGAGCCAATGTGTAATGTCCCCAAGGCCGAGCCTTATTGTAAATCATGTATATGAAGTATAAATCTTGTTTATGAACTGTAATTCAAGTTTATAAGGCTGGTGAGCCAAGTTATATAAGATAGTGGGCTTATGTGTTATTAGGCCAGGGAGCCTAAGTGTTGAAGGCCAGGAGCCTGATTTTTGTACATGTATGCACAGTATTAATACAAAACATCTCTGCGTGTGGACCGACCATGATGAATGAGTGATGGGGGACTAAGCTTCCAAAAAACCCGGGTAAGGGATTGGGGGCTGGAAGGTTGGAAAGAGAGGCTAAGTGTGGATCCTAGGGGCTTAAGTCCTTGGGAATAATATTTTAATATTATCCCAAAAGCCATATGAAATCTATGTTTTGTCCTAAGTTCCTGGGGAGGGATGCATGCGGCTTCCTGGGCGACATGTGTCGACCGAGGCGCATGTGATTTAACCCATGAAATGAGCTGTGTTGGGGGTTGTTTTTCCATTCCGTCGACAGTTGCGTAGGATTCGGGTGGGAATTCCTCCAACCATCACCTGAATCTGAGGTTCGACCTTCCAATTCCTCCATCCTTCATTTGTACGCATTTGGCCTCTATGATTGAACCTTTGTACACCTTATGCATCTCTGAAACCAGAGAGGTGAGTCTGCTCCTTATTGCTGGTTGGGAGAACTGAATGTTTCGTAATTGTTGAGTCATGCATCCTCTGTTGCTTGCTAGAAAGCTTAATGCATCCTGTAATCGCAGAGTCACATTATTCTTTAGCGCTGATCGTTTTCGTTTCAGGTGTCCATACCCATTTTCCCAATTGACTGTTGTGGTCACACACTGCTAGACTGTGTGTGGCTTGCTGTCCAGTGTGAGGGAGGTGATTGTTGTTGAAGAGGCATCTTACCCAGTCTGTGAGCGACTCTCTCCAGGTGAGAGAGTGCACGGAGGAAGTGAGAACTCCTGGAAGGAGTCCTGTAGCTACCACAGAGCTCGAAGACTTCCGGTCTCGTCTGTTGCTGAAGCCCAAGGGAAGGGAGGTTAGCATTCGATGGACTTTCTTGGTGACAATGAAGGTGTATACTCCTAGGGTGGGACAGACATGTGGGGAATGAGAGTCTGTGGGCAGTGGGCATAAGTGACTCCTGGGAGAGAATCCTTCTCCTGTGACTGTGTGTCTTCCTGTATTACTTGCCTAGCCTAGGAATCCCTACCCGATGGAGCTTAGTCCCAGCTGGGGGTGACCTACTGCTGAGAGTGATGAGCAGTGTGGTCTAAGGCTGGGAGGTTCGTGGGAGGTCTACACACAGTTGGTGAATTACATCCATTCTAAAAGATAAGTATATGCATGCGTATAATTTCAATTAAATATGCATGTTTGTGATTCTAGCAATGTTTACATGTATTCCGTTGTATTCGTGAATTATTGTTAATGCCGTGGATTATGTATGTTAACGGTATTAATGTGCTTACGTTGTGTTTAACTGTAATTAAGCAATTGTATTTAATAAGAATGCATAATATGTTACCGTAGTGTTTTTCCGTGTAGTAATGTTTGCCCGACCATGGGGTTTATGGTTGAGAATGTTACACAATGCTAGGAAATGAAATCGCTTTTCTCACTTCTTGAAGCAAGCTTAGATAAGTTGATGTTCGAAAGAGATAACTAGAGGTTTAGTGAGAGTCTTACATTGGGTGGTAAAACCATTGTAATCCCTTTGTCCCCATGAACGTCCTCCTCGCTATGATTCATAATCCCACAATTACAAAGAGATACAGGGTTTAATTTAACTTCGATCGTGTGAAAGGAAGAAATGACCAACCTTTCATATCTAGGCTCTTAATGTGTAAATTCTTTTATCATTTAAGATGGATGTGTTTTTTTAAAGGTGTGATAAATCGATGTTGATATCACTTGAGCTTAATCACAATCATAACTATCAATAATATAATTTTGATAACTCAATGTTGACTTTAGTGGAAGTTAATAAGCACCATCATTATCAATAATACAATTTTGATTATTTTTGGGATATTTATGTTGATATTGTAATAATAAATCACCTACGATACATTTATGTATCAAAAAATATCACCTACGATACTTTCGTATATGAAAACAATATCTTGGAGGAAGTTCCTTCATAAAAATATCTTGGAATCAATATCCATCACAATCTCAATTGGAACTATACCGTTCATAAATGGATAAATGGAGGGTGGAAAGTTTATTATGGGTTTGAAAATAAGTGTAAATAAGTAGGCATTTAGATATGGGATAAGAAAAAAATTCTCTTTGATACTCTCTTCACTCTTGTTATCTTATAGATATGTGAATTTTGGGGATTCAATATCTCTACATAATTCTAGAGAAAGGTAGAGTTGATCCAAAATAATTTTATAACTTTCAATCTCAAAATTAAAGGAAATACACTATATCCTATCTTCCTTATAGAAGAGATCCTTTACCCCATTAAGAGCACAACCATGATTAGGTACTTAATGTAAAATAACAAGATAAACAATATAGATGACATGAGGCTCCCTAAAATTGCTTAAACTCCAATGACTCAAGCGGGCATGGCATAAAGATGCCAAGTCTTGGCTAATTCATCGAGGAATAGTAGAAAATGTCATTATGTAGAATAGAGATAATATTAAAAATATTATTACATCTAAATTTAAGGAGATTCTATGGTGCGATAAAGAGTTAAAGGATAAAGGAAATTAAAATACTACAAGGAGGTGGTCAACCCTAATCTACAAGATCAAAAGTATCTCTTGATTTCGAGTAGCGCAAAGAAGAAAATAAACATTGTTAAATACGAACTGATTCACACAAGCTACATAGCAAAAGTGGGCATTTGAAAATTCCAAAAACACTATGGGACACAAGGATATTTCAACCTTGTGACATTAAGAGGGTTGAAGAGGAAAAACACTTTCTCTTAGAGCGCCCTATTTACATCCAAATTAGATCACAATTTCAAAGTATTTGCCACAACACCGACCTTCCTAACCTCCTAAACCATCAAAACTATGGTGATCT
>JZKD02S1736559.1:1468939-1487231 GCA_000966675.3 Picea glauca | reverse complement strand
TATATATATATATATATATATATATATATATATATATATATATTATTTTTTTAATATATATACTTTTTTAATATATATAGTTAGTGCATTTCTATTATTATTATTATTATTATGATTTGTTAAATTTAAAATATTATATTCTTATAAATAGATATATGATAATCCAAATGTCAAGTTGGTGACAATATCTTTATTATACTAGATTCGATTATAGATATAATTAATGTACTTAACTACTCTAGAGTAGTTAAGTANAAGTTGGTGACAATATCTTTATTATACTAGATTCGATTATAGATATAATTAATGTACTTAACTACTCTAGAGTTTTAGGAAAAATTTGGAAGTAATATACCCTAAATACTCCGTTGAAAATTATTAAAAATGTTGAAAGTAATATACTTGAATATTCCATGACAGGATTTGGAAAATTTAAAAATGTTGAAAAGTAGTATACCATGAATATGATTTGATGTTATAGGTCGACCATGAATGTGTATAATTTGTGAGTATATGATTACGATTGAATTGACTTCCAATTAAGACACCATGCGTTGAACGACATGAAGTCAGAAAAGTCACCATGATAATATAAGTGAGGGTTGAAATTTGACATCTTACAGTGCATCTTACGAACGAATATTTTTTTAAGTGATATTTTAATTTTTTTTCAGTTTATTTTAAAATTTTAATAATTTTGGAGATAAATGTGTAGACAGTTTTGAAATTTTTTAATTAATGTTAATTATATTATTTTATTAAAATAACTTTCATAATAATTATAAAGAACATTATATTTTCATATCTTACTTTATAGGATAAAAAGAGAGTTTACACAAATATAATTTAACATATAATACTCACATACCTCTTACACGAGCGAACGAGAAATTTTCATATCTTATAAAAAACATTATATTTAATAATTATAAAGAACATTATATTTTCATATCTTACTTTATAGGATAAAAAGAGAGTTTACACAAATATAATTTAACATATAATACTAACATACCTCTTACACGAGCGGACGAGAATAAATTTCATCCTTCATGCTTCAGTGTCGATTTTTTTTGAGCACAAGATTTTACAATCAATGAAAATAGGCATTTAAATCATCACATATAAATTTTAGTTTCTTGATGTTTACAAGACAATGAAATCGTATGGTTATGTGGAAACATTCCATGTATGGGAATTATAGTCTATGGTGACTTGTACTTTGGGATGGTTTTTGAAGCCACTTATGTATTTTTTATGTTAATGGGTTAGTTCAATTAGTTAATTGGTTAATAATTTTTAAGAATAATTTGTAATTTATGGTTTATCATAAATAACATGTTTTGAGAAACACAATCTTGAAATTATATATATTATAATATTTTTATGAATCAAAATAAAATATATAACTTTTAAAAAAATGATTTATTCAAAAATGTCACTTCTGTAGAAAAGATTCCTTTAGAATTTAATGTTCTTTTTATACTTATTCTTTCATCTTATTTGAACTAATAATTAATAATTCATCAAAATAAAATGTATAACCTTTAAAAATTTGATTTATTTAGAAATGTCACTTGTTTAGAAAAGTTTCTTTAGAATTTAATGTTATTTTTATATTTATTTTTTCATCCTATTTGAACTAACTTAATAATTTTTTAAATTCATTCTATCTATCTATTTATATATAGTTTTCCTTGTGATTTAGGAATGATGAAATGTAAGAACTCTATTATTGATTGTTTGTCTCATGTTTAAAATAAGTTAAGATTGATTGTCATAAAGACTTAATAATTAATTAGAAACTTGTAAAAGAACAAAATGTTTCTTCATTTAAAAAATATTGTTAAGGTTGATTATCTATGTAATTAGGTTTTTTAACAAAAACCTTTTATAAGTGTACAAACTTCTATATGTCAAACATTTTTGAAATTCATTTTATCTATCTATTTATATATAGTTTTTCTTGTGATTTAGAAATGAAATGTAAGACATCTATTATTGATTATTTGTCTCATGTTTAAAATAAGTGAATGATACATATTCTTAAGTCATTTCAGTAATAAAATTTCTGAAGAATTTATTATTGCTTATGAATGTACTATTATAAAAGTTTATTGTCGTTCTACCCAGTTAAAACCCATTAAATTGTATTTAAAAAGTTGTTGTATTTAATAAGTTGTTGGTATTGATAGTTTGGTTTACAACCCTTACAACGGATAAAACACTCCATTTCCGGCTTCCTTAAGCGAAATCCTTCAAAATATTTTCATGGTTCAAGTCACTTCAAAAGATTAGAAAAACCCTTTTAGCAGGTTGAAATTATAAATAGAATTATGATTTCCCTGGAAATATAAACGAAACTATGGCCAATCCTCAAAAATAATTTCAGGGTTTGGGGCAATTCAGAAGCATGGACCATGGAGGAACTATGAGTAGACATATGATTTCACATGTAATCACTTAGAAATCCATTGCCTTAAAGAGTGAATTTTTGTCCATTTGTTTTTCCTAACACTCAATTATGGAAGAAAGTCAAATCCACATCGCTTTTGAATGGACTTGAAGATTAATAAATGCTAATAGTTGTTATAGATTCGGCTGTGCCTTCCTAGTCAATGCATGAAGATTCGTGTCATATTGCCTTTAAGGTATATTGGGTATTGTGATAAAACTGGGTATTGTGATAAAACTGTGCATGAGTTTAAATAGGGAATTTCAAAATTATACTGTACATTTAATGTTTGAATGCATGAATATTCGTGTTATATTGTCCTTACGGTATATTGGGTATAAGTAGACTAATTCATGAGCAATCATGACTAAACAGATCCTCTTTTTAAGAAAAAATATAGGTCTTAATTGGTCAGATTTTTAGGAGTAGTATGAGTTTTGCACACATGAAAGTTCCATGCATTTCAGAACCATACTCCAATCTAGATGCTCAGAAAATTGAGTAGATAACTCAGTAGGGAAGATTTCTCTCGAATTAGCCCAATTTTATTGGGTATTATGATAAAACTATACATGATTTTAAAGAGGGCATTTGAAAATTGGATTGTACATTTAATGTTTGTAGATTTTAATAATTAGAGAATTCTTTATTTTCAATTTTAGAGAGTAAAATGTATATATATTTTAATAATATAAAAACTTAAATTGAATTATTTTAATGAATTTGGATGGTATACTTAGTTTTTATATCTTTTAAATTAATTAAAAGAATTTTTATTTTCATTTTTAGAGAAATTTCTAAATAAAATGTATATATTTTTTAATAATATTGAAACTTGAATTATAATTATTTTATTTTATTTTTCTTTATAACTTGAATTTAATCTTTTTATCAACTATTTCACTTGTATATCATATAAAACACATTAAAAATAAAATTTTATTATTTATATAATATGTTAATGTATAGTGTTGAAATAGCTTATGTTACTAAATCCACACATTTAAAAATATATATATATATATATATTTTTTCAAAATTTTGATTTAAAATCAATTAAAATTTCTCAATTTCAACTATAAGTTAAGTTGTTAAAAATTATTTCACTTTTATTAGTTAGTTATAGTTTAAATGGTTAATTAACATAATTAAACAAGGTTTAGTAAAATTTTGTGTTGAAGATCCCATGGTTCCATGAAATTTTAATTTGATAAAATTTTAGTTAAATTTAATTAAATTAATAAAATCATAAACATTCATTATCATATTTTATATAACATTAATAAAAATCAAAATAGATTAAAAAACCATAAAGAGTCTATTACAATATTTATCATATCAAATATAAAAGAAGCTTCAAATATATGAAGAATCTTCAAATAGATTATAATATGTAAATAGTTCTCTTATTTCAAACATGAGACAAACATCAATAATAGATTTCTTTCATTCCATTCCTAAATCATAAGGAAAACTATACTTTTGATGTACATTTACTATATTATTAAACATTTCATTCTTAATTCAAATATGAGGCAAACATCAATAATAGATTTCTTTCATTCCATTCCTAAATCATAAGGAAAACTATACTTTTGATGTACATTTACAATATTATTAAACATTTTATTTTTAATTGTTTGATTTTATATAGAATTGATCTATTGAAAGACTCATTTTCCATATAATAAAAATTGAAAGATCATATTGGAACATTTACTATAATATTAAACATTTCAGTTTTAACTCTTAATTATTTGATTTTGATATTGAAGGACTCATTTTTTTCCATATAATAAAAATTGAAAGATCATATTGGAATTATAATTTGAATAATCAAGTTTTTTTAAATTAAATTTATTTTCAATTTTTAATATAAAATTTAATTTATTTAAAAATAATTTTTAATATTTTTATCTATTATTTAACATTAAATTTTAATCCAAAAATTAATTATTTATATATTAATTTTTAATACTTTTATCAAATAATACAGTTATTTAACATTATAATGAAAACTTATTTATTTAAAACTAATTTTTAATACTTTTATATTATTTTAATATTTTTATATAATATTGCAGAATTTAAAAAAACAAAACAAAAAACAAATATATAATAGTAAATCTTTAAAATTATTAATAATCCATTTGTAGTTTTCTCCATAGAAGAAAAAGAAAGGATGTAAACAATAGAATAAGCGATAAAGTGTGCACTTCATGTACTAAAGTGAAACTTATAAAATGCAATAACTTAAGATTAAAAATTCAACACTCGTATGATACAAGCTAATATCAAACGGGTTTATCTAAAGTGTTAGAAATTGCACTTCATGTACTAAAGTGAAACTTATAAAATGCAATAACTTAAGATTAAAAATTCAACACTCGTATGATACAAGCTAATATCAAACGGGTTTATCTAAAGTGTTAGAAATAGAATGGAGAGACTTCATGTTTTCATGTTTAAGCAGAGGCTGGACTATTTAGGTCTGCCATTCAGATGCTCTAAATGTAGACGGACAGGGCACTTGAGAGCTAGTTGCTTTTTTTCACAGGGTTTGAGCGAGGATAAAGGAACATTTGATGAAGATTTTGATGATACAGTTTCGAAATTAGTGGATGAGGGTGGGGAATCGGAGAAGTCGATACTCAGTTCAGAGGACTGTATTGAAGGAAATGACACATCCTTTGCTGGTAAGTTAAAATTCTACTGTACGAGTATTTTTAACTCATTATCTTTGTGGGAGAGAGATTTTTTAAGTAAAATTTCAGACTCCGTTTTTTCATTTCGGGAAGAGTTTGTTAAAAATACGTCGTCGGTGTTAGCAGTTCCTGTGCTGATCGAAATAGGTGAAACCCCTACCGGAGTGCCCTCTTGATGTTTCGCATCCCTCTAGTTTACCTTTGCCTTTGGGACAAAGTGAAGTGTTGATTTCTTCCCCAACTGACAGAGAGAATGCCAGCGAACCTGACCTTTCTGCTCTTGGTAATGATTCTCATCTGCTCCCAGACTATACTGAATCACCTACAAGTGATTCGGTTTTGGCTAGGACTCTGTATGAATTGATTTCCCCTGTAGTTAAGTCTACGGCTCCCATCCCTTTAGTGACTTATAGGGGAAATATTCCGCTTGTTCGGCAGAGAAGGGTTTTAGGAATTCTAATCTTTCATCTACTTCTCCTTCATGTTCTGAACCTGCATGGTCTTGTGGTTTGGGTTATGAGATTTCCCCTCTTAAAACGAGAAGTGGTCGGCGTTTGGCAGGAACCAGTATTAACGCTTCTGAAACTCCTGCTTCTTCTACTCAACAAAGGGCGCTTAGAGGCATTAAAGTGCAAGCCAGGGTTAAACCATGATATTTCTCTCCTCTAATATTAGAGGGGTTGGAGGGCCCCTTAAAATGTCCTCCTTTAGTAGATTATTGAGTAAGACTTCTTCGAATATTATTTTTCTTCAAGCGATGTTGGTTTCAGCCGATAAAGCAAGATCATTCATGAACACTCTCAGACCTGATTGGTGTGTCTATGTGACCATTGCAGTTGGTACTTATGGAGGATTTTTGGTATCTTGGGATCCGTCCTTTTTTGACCTGGTGCCTTACTTATGTATTGGTGGCCTCTTTTTGTCAGGTTTTACAAAAGTGGACAAGAGGAAGCTTTTTTTTCTTAATCTGTAGGGACTTTGTGAGGACCGTAGAATTTTCTGGGAAGCATTAGAGGATGTTGGTCTTCTAAACATGAGTGATTTAATTCTAGTAGGTGATTTAAACTTAACTACTTCCTTTGATGAGTTATGGAGTTTATCTAGTGTTGAGCGTATATCGAAGAGACTTGATCATTTTTTAATTGTTGAATCTCTCCTCTCAATAGTGCAGAAGTTTCAAACTTGGGTCAAGTATCCCTTTTTTTCTGATCATGCTCCTATATTGATGGAATTCGGATCATATTTTGCATGAGTCGCTTATCCTTTCAAATTAAATCCGGAATAGTTAAAGGATGATACTTTCAGGAATGTTGTCAGGCTAGTTTGGAATGATCCCCGACATTTATGTATATATGGTGCTCAAAAGAGATTGGTCAATAAGCTATCAATGCTGAAATTAAAAATTAAGGATTAGGTCAAAGAGAAAAGATTTAAGGATCAGGAAGACATGTCAAAAATTGAAGAAGCTATTGAATCGGTCTACAGCAATATAAATTTGGGTATTACTTCTTTGGAGGATTGTTTAAAATTTTCAAAGCTAGAATTTGAAAGAAACCGACTCCTTTTGGCAGAAGAGGAGAGTTGGAGACAAAAAAGCCGAGCGATTTGGATTAAGAGTGGAGTTAGAAATACAAACTTTTTCCATCTGTATGCTAGCCATAGAAGGAATAAGAAGTTTATCTCGGAAATCAATGACAAGAAAGGAAAGGTTCATTCCAGTCAACAAGCTATAAAAGAGGAAGCAATCAAACATTTCAACGCTTTCTACAATTACATTGATCAGTCTTTTATGAAGAACAAATTGAATTCAGTAAAACTTTATCCTACCTTTGTAACTACTCTAGAGGTTCAAGAGTTAGAAATTAGGGTAACAAAGGAGGTGGTTTTAGAATTTATTAAAGGATTTGACAGGGACAAAAGTCCTGGACCGGACGGTTAGACGGTCGAATTCTACCAATGCTTTTTTGAGTTGGTTGGTCAGGAGTTGGTGGATATGGTCGAAGAAACAAGATTGAAAGGGGAGATCATTCCTGCAATCAACTCTACTTTTGTGGCCTTGATTCCAAAAGTTAATAAACCCGCGGTATTCAATGATTTCAGACCAATCTCCCTTTGTAACCTCTATTACAAAATCATTTCGAAAATCATAGCTAAAAGACTTCGACCTATTCTTTCCAGAGTATTATGAAAAGAAAATCTTGGTTTTTTCAAGGGCCGTCAAATTTTGGATGCGATAGGAACAACTCAAGAATGTCTTCATAGCATTAGAGCAAAGAAATTGAAAGCATTGATCCTTAAAATTGATTTGAGAAAGGCTTACGACTGTACTAGTTGGGATTTTTTAAGGTTGGTTCTTCATCAATGTGGTTTTGGGTTAAAGACTACAAATTGGGTTATGGCCTGTGTAATCTCCACCACCTATGCTACTTTAATAAAAAAAGAGGCAACAACTTTCTTTAAAAGCAGCTAGGGGTTGAGACAGGGATGTCTGCTATCTCCGATTTTATTTATCTTTGAAATGGAGGGACTTAGTTTAGCGTTAAAGAAAGAAAAATCTGAGGGTTAGATAACAGGGATTAAAGTTTCTAGTATGATTAGGATCCTCGATTTACTATTTGTAGACGATATTCTTATTATGTCAGAAGCATATTTAGTTGAGTGGGAAGCAATTCAAAGTATACTGCAAGTATTATGTCGGGCATCAGGTTTGATCATTAATAAACAAAAGCCCATTATTCTCCATGTTGGTGTCGACTCGGCTTCTCTTCAAATTTTTGTAGATGCTCTCGGTTTTTCTGTCCAACACCTTAACTGTGGTTTCAAATATTTGGGTTATCTGATGAAACCAGGAGGCTATAATACCACAGATTGGCAATGGTTAGTTGATAGGTTTGAAGAGAGGATCAACCATTGTTGTAATAAGTGGTTAAGTTTGGTAGGTCGTCTAATTCTTATAAAAGCTGTGCTTGAGAGTTTACCAGTCTATTGGATGACTCTTGCTCATATTTCTGTAATGGTGCTAACTAAGTTATGAAAACTGAGTTTTGATTATCTGTGGGATGGAAATAATTCAAAAAAGTTCTTTCATCTTTGTAATTGGCAATTCTTAGCAAAACCCAAGCAGCTAAAAGGATGGGGCTTATGTAATATTTTTATCTTTTATAGATCTCTGGCTACGAACACATTTTGGTGAGCTATATTGAAGCCCATAATTTGACAAAGGATTATCAAAGAGAAATATCTTCCTCAGGTTCCAGTAAGCACTTGGTTGAGATCGGCTGTGAACTTCACTTCCTTTGGATCACAATGATGGAAAAATATTCTCAATACTTTGCCAATTATTCTGCACAGGATACCATGGAATCTCGGAGACGGAACATCAATCATCATTGGCAGAGACTGTATTAGTGGCTTGACTTTCTTTTGGAGGACCTGATTCGGGAGTTAAATAGAAAACATATCTACTTTCTTTTTCAAGCAAGTCGATCTTCTTCAGAAAGTTTTTTGGGGCAGAATTGGGCCATGAGCAATGATTTGGGACTAGAAGGGGAAATGGGTAACGAGTGGGAAAACTACAGGTTTCAACTTATGCATGCTGGCATAGTCCTTAAGGAACATCCAGATGAACTTAAATGGATAGGAGATGACAACATTGGTATTATTTCTGTGAAAAATGTTTATAACACTCTATCAAACAAATTATGGCCAAGGAAGACAGAAGGTTGGAGAATTCAGTTATGGAAATGGATATGCCCATTAAAGATCAAACTCTTCTTATTGCTATTAATGGATAATAAAGTTCTTACTTGGGAAAACCTTCGAAGGAGGAGTTGGTATGGTCCTAGCATATGTTGTCTTTGTGGAAGAAATGAGGAGTCGATCTATCATGTTTTTTTGAGTTGTCCATTCACAATTTCTATTTGGGAAGAAGTTAAACGGAGTTTTAACTTAGAAAAGGGATGGAATGGTGTTTCTATTAGTGAGTGTTTACATAATTGGTCTTATCGAAATAAACTAAGAGGTTGCAACACTCATTTGTTGGTTTATATGAAAGGACTAGAATAAAAAACTCTTTGAAGATATTTTACCATTGGCAAAAAGAATACTTTTTCTTGCAATAGGTTTTGTTGCTGCGAAGCATAGTATATCATCGGCCTCTTAAAAAAGATCTCAACCGATTACTTACCCTGAAGATAAGGTTCTAGCATGGTTCGATGGAGCCTCACAACTCAATGGAAATCGGTGTGGAGCAGGAGGAGTTATCAAATTAAACAATTTAGAGGAATTTCAATGGACTCTAAATTGTATTTCAGGTACTAATTCAAAGGTGGAGCTTATGGGAGCATGGGCAACCATTACTTTAGCAAAAAGCCTTGATATTCAAGATCTACATTTGATGGGGGACTCCTTGATTGTCATAAATTGGCTTAAAGGTAAAGGTATTCTATAGGTAGCCAATTTGGAGAGCTAGAAAAACAGAATCATTGACTAATTGTCTTTTTTCAAGTCAACTTCCTTTGCACATATTTATCGAGAATACAACTCTGTGGCTGATGGTCTGTCAAAAATTGCTCTAAATTTACCACTGGGTCAGATCACCTACAACAAATGGACTAATGGATTGGAGGGTCCTAGTAATCCTAGATCCTTTTGTTTTTATTTTTTGATAAAGGTATATGTAATAGTCTGTTGACTTGACACTTGGTTTGTAGTTGGAATATAACTTTTGCCATGGGTATTATTTGAGATTTTATAGTATGGTTATGATATTGTGGGCTCAGTGTCCATGTGGGATAGATGCATAGTTTTTTTAATGGAATCACAAGTCCTCTAATGAGACAGTTTTTGTAAAAAGATTATATTATCATAAATATAATGTGCAATTTTCTCTAGAAAAAAGATAATATCAACAATTCAACATGATTAAGCAATAAAGAGTGCACTTCATCTACATAAAGTGAAGCTTATAAAATGAAATAAATTAAGAGTAAAAAATTAACACTTTTTTAAGAAATGGTAAGTTTTTCAAGGATTTAAGTGAAATGTTAAAAATTGTTGGATTTCCATTTCTATATTTAGAAATAGATTTAGAACAAAAAAAAATAAATAATAATAATGATTCATTTAAATTTATATTTCTGAAGGGAAAAAAAACCATTTCTTAAAACAACTAACCAATCCCATTCAATATTAAGAAAAGTAATGTTATATCGATAATCTCATGATTGGCATCTTACGTCGTGAGCATATCCTGCACACATTGCAAATTGTATTTAATAAAAAACTGTATTTAATTAAAAAATATATTAATGTGACAAAAAAAAATTCCATACCATCCCGTTGCTTATACCATTGTGGTAAAGATGAGAAGACCTAATAGGAAGATCGAAGATGAAGATACAATCATTTAGTAGTGAATATTTATGTTCACCATTTTTGGACTTCTATGATGGACGCCATTGATGTCAGGAGCGGAAACGCTTCCACGATGAAGAAATAGTCCAGTTTCTTGATCTTCGCAGTACATAAAGAAACATGCAAACGACGATCAAGAAGAATTCACTCTTGAGAAAGAGATTAAAGCTTCATGTGAAAACGGTTTATAGTTGAAGTTCCAAAATGTCATTGATATAAAACTCGACCATCGATATTTCTACTGTCGAATGTTTAAAGATTAAGTGCCATCTATCTTACAATTCTGTCACGTTACCTTCAAAATCCGTTATTTTTTTGCTAGTCGTTTAAGGTTAACTGCCATCTATCTTACAATTCAACCATGTTACCTACAAAATCCATTATTTATGTTGTTGGTCGTTTAAGGTTAAGTGTCATCTGTCTTACGATTCCACCGCGATACTTTCAATTTTTTTGCAGCCATCACCAGACCATTTTTTGAACCGACCGTCTAATGTAATAGGTAATATTTACAGTTTCCCAAGGATCTTACCCAGGCTATGCATGAATTGTCTGTTGAGGAGATTTGAAATGGAGACCTCAGTCCAGAGCAAATCCTCAACAGCATACCAGGCTCTGATAGATCGAAGGAGAAGAGCATGAATTGTCTGTTGAGGAGATTCGAACTTCAGCTCTAATAGCTCGTGGGAAGAGTCCAAAAACAATCGAGTTGTGCAGCACTAGCCCGTTGATAGTACTGAGCCCCGTTGGTAGCAATGATGTGGTGGAGGAAAGTCTATAAGGAAAGCGGTGAGTACTTGACGTGACGGGTGACAGATGGAGTGTTATTGAAAGGTGACAGCTAGAGGGGTACTGGTATTGGAAAGGTGAATCCAATGGACAACAAAGGAGGAGGGACATGTTGAGAGAAGGAGGCAGCCATTTGGTTGGTTTTGGCTAAAAGTTATTACGCCGAAAGGCTTATCTCTATTGACAATGGGCAGATTTAATAGGGGTTTAGTGCTTAATAAGTTTTTTATCAACAAGATTATGGAATATTCTTAGTAGTCACACAAAATAAATGGCTGTGATTTCAATCATTAACTTCCTAGCTATTATAAAGACATCAGTTTATGTGTTTTTTTTTACATTTACCTAATCATTTTTAAAAATTACTTTGATAGCTAACTAATTGTCAGGTAAGTGATTAACATAAATTAAAATATTAACACCTATTCCTAAATATAATCCGCATAAATATACACATGTATCATGATATAAATAAAGACTTTTGAAGTATAACAATTTTTTAATAAAATACATTTAAAAAATATGGTGTGTTCTACTTATTCATATGGTATACAATGTCATTGAAAAATAAATTTCAAATATGATTTAAGTTATTCTTTGGTTTCCCTCTTTCAGAATTTTTTGGTTTCCCTCTTTCAGAATTTTTCCAATCTATTAAAAACGAATAACGAATTAGGGTTAACTAGTGATATTAGCATGCCACACTTCCCTTCCTTCGGAGCTTGAGTGAAGTGTATTAATAAATTCATTCAATTCCTTTTTAGACATTGTAATATCAAAAGAAAGGACATAAACATTTTGATCACACTAAGTATGTTGTAAATGTAGAAAAAGTATCTCAAGCCAACGAACTAAGTTTCTGGATAAAGCTATTCCTACATATAATCCTTCCGCATAAATATACATGTATCATGATATAAATAAGAACTATGAAGTACAACATTTTTTTAATAAAATATATTTAATAAATATGGTATGTTTTACTTATTCATATACAATACCATTGAAAAATAAACTTCAAATATAATTTAAATTATTTTTTGTTTTTACTCTTTAAATCTTCCCAATTTATTAAAGATGAATTAAGATTAATTCGTGATATTAGCATGATACACTTCCCTTCCTTCGGATCTTGAGCCAAGTGTATTAATAAATTCATTCAATTCGTTTTTACACATTGCAATATCAAAAGAAAACACATAAACATTTTGATCACACGAAGTATGTAAGTTTTTACACATTGCAATATCAAAAGAAAACACATAAACATTTTCATCACACGAAGTATGTAAATGTTGAAGAAGTATCTCAAGCCAAGGAACTAAGTTTCTAATAATAACATCATGTCAATAAAATAACAAAGATTTAATAACTTCACAATAACTTCACAACATTAAAAGTAGAAAGATACGCAAATCTTGTGTTTACACAATATATAATATTTTCACCATATTCCATCTTCAATTGCTTACAACTCTCTACTGAACTATAAATGCAAAGTTTTTTTTTTATTAACATGAACATTGTGCATCTATGAAATTCTTGTGTAAATCAATTCATGTTTATGAACAACTCCCTATTTATTCTTGTTTTCTAGATAACCTAATTGAGATGGTTCTAAAAATTTTGATAATTTTGATAAGTAATAGATACCATTTAAAAATATATCATGTTTCAAGTATAATCTTTTCAAAGTGTTGACACGGACATCAATAGTTGTCTAGAGAAAAGTGATATCAATGTGCTTCTTTGGAATTATTTTTTTTAACTTGTTTAACTCACACATTACATGAATAAACATATGTAAGAAAAAATGTATAGAAAAAATCTCTTTAAGTAGAAAGATACACAAATCTTGTGTTCACACAATATATAATATTTTCACCATAGTCCATCTTCAATTGCTTACAACTCTCTACTGAACTATAAATGCAAAGTTTTTTTTTTATTAACATGAACATTGTGCATCTATGGAATTCTTGTGTAAATCAATTCATGTTTATGAACAACTCTGTATTTATTCTTGTTTTCTAGATAACCTAATTGAGATGGTTCTAAAAATTTTGATAAGTAATAGGTACCATTTAAAAATATATCATGTTTCAAGTATAATCTTTTCAAAGTGTTGACACGGACATCAATAGTTGTCTAGAGAAAAATGATATCAATGTGCTTCTTTGGAATTATTTTTTTTAACTTGTTTAACTCACACATTACATGAATAAACATATGTAAGAAAAAATGTATAGAAAAATCTCTTTATCATTCTAGTAGTAGTTCTTTTCTTTTTTCCATGAGGTTTTCTTTTTTCCGTGAGGCTGATATAGTGGACCTCAATCCTATTAATATTTCAACAACTTGCCCACTAGGTAACCATCTAACTCCATGAAATTGAGTATAATGGACAATTTCAATCTCCATCATTTCTTATAATGCCACAAGTTCAATATTTCCTTTAGTTGAATATAGCACCCAAGAATATATTTTGTTTGCCAGTTTATCCACAAAATATGACTAAGATAATATTTTTGAATCATGTGATGTTATTGGTTCCTTTTGATTAACATTTCAATGAGCATACATGAAATCCATTTTCATTTCCAATGGTTGAGGAATCACCATCATCAATTTTTTATTTGACATTTTTCTTTCAATCATTAGTTTTTTCATTTCCTTATAAATTGTTTTTTCTTTACCATCAAATACATTCATAAGCTTCACAAATTGTGAAATGGGTTCTCCTACATCATCTAAATCTATACATTTTTCATAAATAATAAAATGTTTTTTGGAGCCACGATCACTACATTCATCCAACATAAAAGAGAAGAAAGGAATCTCTACCATTACTTTCATCCAATATAAAAGAGTTGAAAGCACTCTCTAGCATTTTTTAAATTTGTATCCCTTCAAGGTACTAAAAAATAGAAAGAATAAATTCATTTATTGTCATTCAACTTGTATATGATGAATAATTTACATTTTTCGCATGTTTAACACATTTAACGACATGACAAGGGAACACAAAAAATCCTATGTTGAAATATAAAAAAATCTTGTTAAACCACTCAATTTGAAGGTTTCATTGTTGTAATACTCCTTTCCTTATTGGCATCAATGATTTAATTTCATTTATTTATTCTCAAAAAATTATTGTATTCTTAACAACTTATGAGCATTTTACTTTCCATAGCTAGAATTGCATCATGTTGGATTGAAGCCTATCAATTACCATGTGCTCATGGAACATGTGATTTGTATGTTTCAAACCATTCATAACATATTTACCTTTATAAAGTAAACATTTTACTCAAGGATATTTTGTCTTTCAAGCATTATTATTATTATTATTCTTTTTTTTTTTTTTTTTTTTTTTTTTAATACTTAATTTTATCAATCTTTTTATAATTAAATTCTTAATTATATTCAAATCAAAATAAAGACTTTTTTCTAAATTCCTTTTATTTGTAAAATCCTGCATTAGGCTTGATGATAATTTGAAACTTCTTTTAAAAAACATCTTCAATTTGTATTTTACTCTATTTAGAAGAAAATTAACAATTAGGCATATTTATTAAACAAATTTTCTAATTATTTCAAATAATATATTTAAATGAATAAAACAAAATAAATATGTTTTCCCAAAAGGTGATGTTTTATTATATTTTTAGTTAATAGTCTATAACAAATAGTCACAAATTTATGTATGGTATAACACTTTTTAAACATTATTTTACGGAAAAAAACATAGAATGATAGGGAAAAACATAAAATGAAGATGACTACGGCTCTCTTAAATACTGTGTTTAAAGCTAGTTAAACAATTTTTTTTAGTGGGTAGGTAATTATCATATAAATATAACAATATATAATTGTTGGTAAATTTACAACTTTAGATTTCTTAAATCACATTTTTGTATGCATAAATGTATTAGTTTTTCAAAAGAATATTTAGTAGACACTTGGAATATGGAATATCAACTATTAAAACCTACAATTCTAGTTATTTTTCTAAATTTATAGCTAAATTTTAGATAAAACTTTTTAGAAAAACTTACCCAAAAAAAGATAAAATGTAAAAAGTTTAGACTAGATCATTCTTTAACATGAGCTAGTGACATTTTTTTTTTCTTTTCAATTTCAATTTAAGATGATGAATAACTTCAAAAAATAAAGAGGGGATATTGTTTTTATAATGCTACAAGTTGGAAACATTAATTAATATATTGAATGAAGTAAAAATTAATGATACTTGATGTATTGCATAGTTGGTTAATAAGGATGGGGTATGTACATTTCTGTAAAATTAAGCAAATCACTATGTAAAAAGAAACATTTATCCCAGAAACAATCAACTCTCATACATAAATTTATTGTTTAACTAAATTACAACTTTAAATTTAAATTATTATTATTAATAGATTAAAACTCAACCTCACTAACAATAAAATAGAAAGAAATCAAACATTGCATGCTTAGAAAAATTGAACGAAAAACCAATCACTATGTATAATAGGAATGGGAAAAGTTTCATTTTTTATTCTACGAATCATTATTAATTTATTAAGTGACTATCATTATTAGTCCCCGCCAAAGGCCTAGAGGGACTACATCGATCGATAATTCATTGACTTTACATTAGTTTGTCTTTTGATTACAATTTTTTGGAGACTTTCTATTGTTCGAACTACAGAACTAAAAACATTGATTTTTATATAATAAAAAAACCCATATATGTCATGATCTCATTGGATAATTGATTTGAGGTCTTATTGTGAGTGTCACTATTCCCAATGAATTATATGTTGTCATATCCAAATTTTTTATCATGAGATGTGTTTTTGAATTTGTACTATTCATACTGAAATGTTTAGATATCCAAAGTTTATAGCGAACGATAATTCGTCGAATTTCTATTAGTTTTTTGTTTGACTACAATTTTTTGCATAATTTATATTGTTCGAACTAGAGAACTAAAAACATTATTTTTTATATAATAAAAAAACCCATATATGTCATGATCTCATTGGATAATAGAGTTGAGGTCTTATTTCTAGCTTTGTTATTCCCAATGATTTATATGTTGGCATATCCAAAGTTTTTATCATCTACGATTTTTTTTTGAATATGTACTATGCATATTGAAATGTTTATTAATTGACTTCATATTAGTTTGTCCTTTAAATAATTTTTTTTTTTACATAGGCTCTATTGTTCGAACTATTGTTATTAATTATTTTTTTTTTGTTATAAAATAATATAATAAATGTTTTTTAGTACATAATAGACCTGTCACACTGCATTCTTTCTTAAGTGTTTACACAACAATCCTGATAGACTCAAATGTTTACCCAATAGGCCTCACAACCTTAAATGTTTACTTAGCAGGCCTGTTACAATACATTTTCCTCCGTGTTTTTTTTTATGCAATGTTCTCTATAGTGAATATTTTTTCAATATTGTTCTTCAGTGAGATTACTAGTTCACTAGTTCATGCTTTCTCCTTGCTTGTTCACTGATTTCTTGTTTGCCTATTATTGTTGTTCTTGTTTTCCTGTTGGTCTTGTTGCAGTTTTCACACTTGGGATTCTACAACCATGATTGGAACTGGCATTTTGTTGTTCCTCATTGACAAGTGGGTTTCAGTGTCGTGTTTAGCTTCCTTTTCTATTTGTAGTTTGCAAGTGAGAAATTTCACTACTGGGGAAGCCCGAGTCGAAATCCTCTTGCAGAACATCTTTGTATGGGAGGAGAAAATATGATTTCCTTTTCCTATACGTCATTGTGGTTGCGATGGAGGTAGGTTCTGTGTCGAACACTAGCGATCAAGAACGGCATAAAGACAACATTACAGTCTTGCTTCTTTGGTCGTAATAATCACATACAAAGATGGAATGCAAGAGGATTTGGATCGCTCCCAATATTGAAAAATACCAACTGTGAAAACTGTACCTTTCTTAATTGTTTGCACAATGGTAGGAATTTGGACAGTCCTCACATCCTTAAATGTTTACCTGACAGGCCTCACAGCCTGAAATTTTTCTTAACAGATGTGTTACAATAAATTTTCCTCTGAATTGTTTGATACAATCTTGTGTGCAGTGAATTTGGCCAATATTGTTCTTCACAGGCATTCCTGGTCGGTTGGTTGGTTCTTTCTCCTTGGTTCATTGGATGCTCCTTATTGTTGTTTGACTTAAATTTGCAGGGTTAAGGTCATGCAGCTACAATTGGGCCTTTTAGTGCTTCTTCACTGGGTTTTTATTTGTTGTTTTCTCTTGTTTGCTTCAACTTTGCAAGGTTGGGGTCCTGCATCTGCAGTTGGACCTGTTGTTATAGTTTGTGGGCCATGGGTTGCGCTTCTGTCTTTCTCCATTCACCGGTGGGTCTCAGTTTTGCATTTTCATTCTTGCATTGCTTAACAGGCCTATTGCAATACATTTTTTTTCTTTCTTTTTTAACATAGTTACCGACTTAACGAGAACTGTGACCTCAAAACGAGAACTCTAGCCCTTAAAACCCATATTTTTGCGTAGAAAACATGAAAATCAACCCCCAAATCAAAAAGTGGTGCTACCGATAGTACCATTTTTTTAAACGTGGTCAAAATTACAACATTTTTTGAAAATGGCCTTTGAAACTCAGAGAGTAGCTCAGAAAAACCTTAAACTCAACACCTAAATCAAAAAGTGATGCTACGTAAAAAAATTATTTTTTCCTAAACGTGAAAATCATAGTTATTTGCGACCTAATTGAAATTGTGATATTGACAAAAAAACCCTATGTAAATAAACAACCCAAAATTGGACTCCGAATGGTCCCTTGAAAATTTATTTACAAATTTTATTTTTTATTTTTTTAATTTACATTAAAAAACAAATAAATAGAAAGAACAAAATCTTCACAAATAAATATTTTTTTTTAATGA
>JZKD02S1736559.1:1443265-1458603 GCA_000966675.3 Picea glauca | reverse complement strand
AACATCCTGCAAATTGGAAGATGCTTTACGTTTGGACCAGAAATAATCTATTAATATGAATACTATTGGAATAAATATAACCACTTTCTCTTTAAATTTTCCTTGTTTTCTTCCCCTCTATTATCCCTTTGTACTTCTATATTTAGTCTCATTTCTATGATCATGGCTTCCTAGATTTGCGGATTGGAATATGCTCATATTTATCTATATCTTCACACCATGAGCCTGACCGACCATGGTCCCTTTCAATACTTAGCTAATTATCTGACCACTAGGTCCTAAGTTTGAGATATCCAACACTTATGTCCCCTGTTTTCTATGATCACAGGTTCCCAGGTTGGTGGGCTGACAGATCTTCATCTCCATCTATATATTCACATGAAGAGTTCGAACGACCGTTGTTCCTTTCCATACTTAGCCAATTTTATGGCTACGGTTGTCAGGGTTGGCACTTTCAAACTCTACTTCTTCTTTTTCTGTGATATACATCTTTCACTCAAAAATTCCATGGTATATAATTCCACCACAGACTCCTCGAACTCACAAGATTCACTCTAGTAGGGTTCACAAAAGTTTCAAATCATCTATCGCTGCCCTCCATCCCCACTAACTTCACGCCCTTCCCAATGCACATTAATTATAGTATTACTATTGACAATTGAACACACTGGTACAAAACAATTGGCATTGACAAGATGAAAAAACGTCGAGGACATATCCCATTAACATGCATTAAACCGCCATTTACAGTACTCAGAATGACTGTCGTTCCTTTCTATACTTAGCCAATTTTTTCGACCTGTTCTGTGATATACATCTTGCACCCAAAAAAATCCCTGATCTACAATTCCACCACAGGCTCCTCCAACTCGCAAGCTTCACTCTACATGAATTCATAAAATGTTTCAAACCATTTATGTCTCTCTTCCATCCCCACCACAATCGTGCCCTTCCAAATGCACATTAATTATTTCGGCCTCTAAATTAACTTCCATTGTTCTGTGACCTACAAATAACACCCGGACCTCCGTGATATACAAATTGACTACTGGATTCCGACATCGTCCCCTCTTTCGTGTTACACATTATTCTTTCAAATGTTTTGAGTGATACAATTTGACCATTGTGGCCTGATGTCTTTTGGGGAGACCTTGTCACCCTATTTTGGATCCTCAGGTTGGCGGGTTCACAAAATCTCCAATTCCTAGTCACTATTTCTTGTGTCGTCCATCCTCGTACTTCTTTCCAAATATGAAACAACAGAGTTTTAATGATAATACTTCATCATGCAAAAACCATAAATATCGTCATTAATAAGCAAAAGCCTCGAGGACTAACTATACCTACGCAACTTGTCCAGAAACATGCAGAGAAGATCTTGCCAGGTAATGGGAAAGCTATTACAAATTTCAATATATTAGTGAAAACAAGTTTGGGCTACTGTTTCCCTAATCCATACTTAGACACTTTTTCGATTGCGGGTTCCCAGACTAGCGGGCTCAAAATTTTGTTTCGAATCTTCCGTGACTTGTAAATAGTGCTTAGAGTTCCGCAATATACAATTTGTCTGTTGGAATGCCCCGTCACGAGCCTGACCATCTGTCGTTCCTTTCAATACTTAGCCACAATTTGGATGTATGTCCCTGATATGGTACATTTACTGTGTATCGAGTCCAGCCTATTGTTTCCCTATTCCATACTTAGACACTTTTTCGATTATGGGTTCTCAGACTAGCAGGCTCAGGACTGTGTTTCCAATGTTCTGTGACTAGCAAATAGTATCGAGAGTTCCCTAATATACAATTTGTCTGAAGGAATGAACCATCATGCCCTCTTCCATGTTATGCATTTTTCGGTCAATACTCTCGAGAGATACAATTTGACTCTCGTGCCCTCACCTCTACTGGTTGTATCTTGTAGCCCTATTTCAAAGTGCCACCAGCCACTTTTGATAATTAGCCATTCCTTAATTGTTGTTCCCTATCCCAGCCACCTTCATAATTCTTTCTGGATATGCAATTGGAGAACTTTAATGCTAACACTTCATCATGCATGAACCATAAACATGTCATTAATGAGAGAAAGGATAGAGGAGATCTCCCACACTTCTTCCATATACAAATTGATCAACAGACTCCCATATCATCCCCTCTTCCGTGGTACACATTTTGCACTAAAGTTTCGAGACATACAATTTGACCCTTGGAAGTCACCTCTCCTGCAGAACCACTGTCACCCTAATTATGAAGTCCTTCCAATTGCTTTCAATACTTTTCCATTTCATGGAATCTTTTTCGCGGATCCTCATGTTGGCAGGTTACGAAATATCCAATTGTTAGTCACTATTTACTGTGCCTGCCACCTTCGCACTTCTTTCAAAGTATGTAATGACCAAGGTTTAATTCTAACAGTTCATCATGCAACAATTGTACAGGTCGTCATTTAAAAGAAAAAGGATCGATGAGATATTCACATTGACTATTGCCACAAAATTTGCCCAGGGACATGTAAAAAATATCTTTCCATGTAATGGGATATATATTACAAGTTTCAATATATTAGAGAAAACGAATCCACCCAACCGTTTCCCTATTCCATACTTGAGCCAGTTTTTCGATTGTGGTTTCTTAGACAAGCGGGCTCATGATTTCACTTCCATTGTCTTGTGTCCTGCAAACAATACTTGTAGTTCTGCGATGTACAAATTTCCCTCTAGAATGTCCCATCATGCCCTCTTCCGTGTTATGCATTTTTCACTCAAAACTTTTTGAGACATACAATTTGACCCTTGGGCCCTCACCTCTAACAGTGGTACCTTGTAACCCTATTTTTAATCTTGCCCAACCACTTTAAAAAATTAGACACTCCTTAATTGCTCTTTCTTGTCCCCATGAGATTTGTACTTATTTTTTAATATGCAATTAGTAACCTTTCATGCTAACAACTCACCATGTAAGAACCATCAACATTTCCATTAATGAGCAAAATGCTCGCAGAGATCTCCCATTAATACACATTAAAACAATATCTGCGGATATTTATATTATCTTTTCCGATTGTTCATCTCAAACATGGGTCATTGCGTTGCCCTGTTCACGAAATCTTTGATACTTAATTGCTCATTGTCATACACGCCATGTTCGCACTTCTAGGTATGAAATTACTAGTCTTTAATTCTAACAATGCATCACGCAACAACCATCAAAATTGTCAATAATGAGTGAAAGGCTCAAGGATATCTCCCATTCACATGCATTGGACCAAGATTTGCGCAGGGTTAAATTATGCCTTCCAAATTTTCATTTCAAACATCGTCTGGAGAAAAAAAACGTTCTCGTAAACTTATGGCAACATCCCGACAACAGTTCTGTGGAGAAAATATCTTTGGATGTGAGGACCAGAAGTTTGAGTGGTCCAGCGCATACTCTTACTATTCATCCCGTTCTGCCCAAAACAAAGTGATTTGGACCTCTTGAATTGCTTGTGCAGGCTGCATCCCTGAGGTTTTTGACTATAAGGAGTTGGTCTCTTGGTGTGGCGAAAAATATATTTCAAGCCAAAGAATTATTCCAGTGCGCTACCATTCTCATGTTTCTTTTTCACCTCAGGTCTTTCGCAACATGTTAAAATTGTCGTAGCCAACATTGACCTTCAAAGGAAAAGACTGCAAGCGGTTCCTAGAAAAACATGATAATGGGTTGAACCTCTTACTCGAGTTTCTCGAAGACCTCACAACATTTCCTAAAGATATCACAAAGTTGTAGGTCAATTTCGTTAGAAATCCATTCCAGTAAATGGCTTGGTTGTTTACAAGAATAATGGGACATGAATCCACGACAAGCATTTCCCGTATAGTTATTTATATTTTGTACTTCACAGTCAAGGAACAATTCATTTTATATTGGGGGAAGATAATTTCCATTGAAATCTATTCCCAACTACCACGATTCAAAGAAGAAAATAAATTTTATATTTCATCCTACTTGATTTTCGCAATAGTGCATTGTTGTTTGTTTCCAAAATTGTCTTTGTCCAAGAAAATAAACTATGATTCAACCCAGTAACATTTTGGTACCAGGCCTTGTGGAGGCTCAAGGCCTCCCATTGTTTTTATGAGGTTTTTAATGACTTTGTCTCAATGTTCAAAGATTTATTATTAGGAAAGAATGCTCCTTGAAAGTCTGTCCAAGAAACCAATATTTTGGATAGGAAGGGGACACTTGAACGAAAGGGAAATTACAGTGTAATAATGATCTTTGGTTCCAAAGAAAATCCTTCTTTCCTTCCATGTCACATCACAGAAAAGATTTCTGTTATAGAAATAGAAAGGAAATACAACCACTTGTTGCATTTTTTCCATGGCAAGAGAAAAAAATAGTTCATTCCTCTGCCCTGGAAAGTCGGGGACTTCGTATTCAGAAATGTCAACAAGATTGATGAATTCGCAAGCCATTTCAAGAACTTGAACCTAAAATATGTTGAAAGGCTAAAAGGGTTCGACCCTAATGAGATTTTTCGAGAAAATTTACTATCAGTTGGATTTAGCAACTATCCATAGATGCATGACCAAAGACAAAGACAGTGACGACAACACTCATGCTTCTAACGATTGCGGCGTAGAAACATTTCAAAGTGCAACTGAATTGTACAGATAATAGGGAAAAGGCTCTGGTGAGAAGAGTGTCGAGTCCCCGACCATCATTCCCAACAACACGACATCACAGAGCATTGCTTCAATGGCCCACCCCAGTAAGAAAGAAACCCATAAATCTTCAAACGAAGGAGGATATAAGAACCCTCCTCGCGGAAAAATTGATAGTTCTCACATGCTTCCCCTGACGAAGAAGAGAAAAAACATTGTAGGGCAGGCGAAAGAACCCAAAATTCAAAGTGAGGACATGTAACTTGAAACTTTTTTGGATTCCTTGTTGCACAAAGTTGATCCACTTGCGGATGCGATGCACCATATTTCCACAATGGAAATAGTTGAGACCAACATTTTTGATGAAGATGAATCCTTCGTATTCTAGAGCGTTGTTTTTGACAGCCAATCTAAAAATTTAATTATTGAAAAGAGAGATGTAACAAATAAGAAAGAAAAATATTGTTCAGATATTAACTTTAGGAAAATGCAGTTGTCCCAAATCTCTTGATTTCACCGTGCAACCACTGATTCTCTTGATGATTCCATTAGAGGAATTGAAGCGGAGAATTCCATACTTAATGACTGAATCAAGGAATTGGAGGAGGCTTTCATTGCTACCCCAGTGTTTGCCAGTCCTTTAGAAAAAAATGTACTTGTTACTCATGCAGCCAAGTTAAAAGGATCCTCTAGCCTCCTCAAATCCTGTAGAGCCTATGTAGAGAATAACATCAAGAAAATAATGCAGCTAATCACTGAAGCCTGGGAAACATCACAAAATATAGCTTCCTTTCTGTTGTAGGAAAATTCCTCTGTGGAAAGGTGAATTCCCTCTTGGATCTTAGAGCCCTATGAACAAGAAAGAAAAGTGTTAACTTTGAACACTGACTTTCCTTTAAACATAACTAAGCTAATCAATAGAGAAGATGAAGAAGATATGAGTACATTTTTACGAAGTTTTTCGTCGCGCAGTCCAAGTTGAACTTGATCTCCAAGTCCTTCAACGAGTCCTGCAATCCAACAAACATCAAATACAAAGCATGTTGTTGTTCTTCATATAATATATGATCGATGTATTATTACAATAATGAGTGTTCCATATATAGGGAACATAAGGTGACCATCCATGAAATGATGCGTCCCTTGAATAATCAATAACTATTTGTTATTATTATTTACTTATTATATACTATAGTTAATAATCAATTAATAATTATATTATTAATTATTATCTTTACAGAATGTCTTCTCGATGTTGTCCAAACATCAACACTCCCTCTCAACGAGGGAGACATATTGCAACATGCCACTAATGTCTTTGAAGTATACAAACTTCACCCTAGACTCATGACACTTGTCTGTCAGTCTTGGGAGACATCTCTCTCCCACCTAAACCGAGGAGAAACTCCTTCTATAGCTCTCCCTCTTAACCAACTAACTATCTTCTAAGATTAGGCTCATTTTGGGTCCGCATGTAATATCATATAGCATCTTGTGTTTTTATCAGTCCTTGACAAGTCACCATGACTAGGACAAAGAACACACCAGGATCTTTCACCACAAGCACACACCTATGAGTGATTGTTGGATTGATGCTAACTGACACATGGAAATCACTTCAAGCACCTCGATTCCATATTATTCCTTGTCATGATCAAGAAAGGACTACATCTGGGCCCATTTACCACAAGTACACCTTTATGATAAGTGTATTCTATCTCGCTTGGTCTGCAGCCCAATCTAGGAGAAGTTTCGCCCGATGTTGAGACAACAACACTCCCTCTTAACTAGGTAGGTATCTTTCCATAGTAGTACACAAATACTGTCCAGAGACTCGTAGTCTCCGCCAGTTGTACACAACCACCATAGTCACAAAAGGTTTGTCACACATGGCACTCTCATGTGAACTTCTAGAGGCTACTCCCTCTAGGAATACTTAGGGTCAACTACCCATAGTGTGAGACATCAAGGGTCAACTCCCTTGACATGTTCTCATTTTCTCTCCACATGGGACGATGAGTTATAATCCCAACCATACTTATCCCTTCTCGGATAAGTGTCATGACATATCAACTCAGCTAAGTCACAGAGTAGTATGAACTGGAGAATGTCTCAGGAAGCTGCAAACATCAAAACTCCCTCTCGGCGAGGGAGGCATTCTCTGCCACACCAAGTCTGTCATGGAAGTACAAGAACTTTGTCTTGGTAAGGGGTTTGGTAAGAACATCAACAACCTGCTCATCTGTAGGAAGTTATTGCACCAATACAACCTTCCTCTGCACCATGTCTCAGATGTAATGGTACTTGATCTCAATGTGTTTCGATTTGTCATGAAACACTAGATTCTCTGAGAGTTTCACACAGCTCTGGTTATCACAATGAATAACGGTGAAATCTAGCACATGTCCAGATAATTCTGGAAGGAGATTGTGAAGCCACACTGCTTCACAGACTGTCATACTTAATGAAATGTACTCTGCGTCTATTGTGCTCAAATCCATAGAAGTTCATTTCATGCTAGACCAAGAAACCATGGAAGATCCCAAAGTGAAGCAACACTTGAAGGTTCTCTTTCTGTCCACTGCACTCCCTGCCCAATCAGAGTCAATATATTTCTTCTATATCATATCAATACTGGAAGTATATCTCAGACCATGTCGAACTGTGCCTCACAAGTATCTCAACACATGCTTCGCAACAATCTAGTGTGTCTATCTTAGCTGACTTATAAACTGTCTATGTGCACTCACTTCATAGAAAATATTTGTTCTGGTGTTTGACCAAATACATCAATTATCCAATCAACTGTCTGTACAGAGTTGAATCAATTTCGTTGGAAATGGAAGAAGACACACTTAGTTTCTTCATATCCATCATCATTGGTGTAGCCATGAGCTTCAATTTCAATAACTCAAATTTCTTCAATTTCTCACCTGTGTACTTCCCCTGACTTAAGAAGATCTCATTAGTTCTTTGCCACACCTCTAGTCCCAAGAATTAGTGCATCATACAAGATCCTTTATCTCAAACTTATAGGCTAATTCATACTTGCATTCAACAATAAGGCTCTCTATATTGATGAGGAATAAATCATCAACGTAGAGGACCAAAATCAGGGACAACATTTTTGTTGAAGTCCAAAAAATCATCATGTTTCCATTAATCCTTGCATACCAAGCTCGAGGTGGTTTCTTGATTCCATACAAGGCCATTTTCAACCTACACACATGAGACTCCTTCTCATGTATCATGAAACCATATGGTTGCTCGATGTATACTTCTTCCTTAATATCTCTAATGGGAAAGGTTGTCTTTACATCCATCCGATGTACTCTCTAACCCATGGATGTTGCATGGGAAATAATCATCCGGATAGAAGTGCATTGAGAAACAAGAGAAAATGTGTTCTGATAATCTATTCCCTCCACCTGAGAGAATCCTCTAGCAACAAATCTCATTTTGTGCCTCTCGATGTTGCTGTCAATTGTGTGTTTGATCTTGTATATCCATTTAGAAGTTACTGCAAACTTCCCCTCATGTCTCGGAACAATATCCCACACATCATTCTTCATGATGGACTGATACTCCTCCATCATGGCATCTCTCCATATTGGATGACTAGTTTCCTCCTCATAACAAGAAGGTTTAGAATCAATGATGTGGCTCATAGCTGTGGCATAACACGAATATCTCTGAGGTATCTTGCTTTATTGGAAGGTACCATCTCTTTCTGTCTCTTACTCAATCTATCTCTGACCAAGGATGAAGATCTGATATTCCTTCGAAGACTCACTGTACCCCATAAATGTATATTGAACACCCAAATATCCTGAAGTGTCCAACCTTAAGCTTAACTCCGATGAAGGCCTCCTCAGGAGTCATGTTCCTCAAGGAATTTTGTTCTGAAGATACATTACAGTCATGGATTCTTCTTCCCATAAAAACATGGGTAAATTTTGATCATGAATCATCACCTTGACTGTCTCAACAATAGATCTGTTATTCCTCTCTACGACCCCATTCTGTTGAGGGTTCTGAGGAACAGTGTACTCCCTCTTGATCCATGCCTCAAACATCTCTAGGACACATCAAGGTTCCCTCATAGAACCGATGTCCCCTAAGACATATCGAGGTTTCTTCGTGAAACCAATGTCTTGGTTCCTTCATCTAGTAATCCATTGATTACTTTGCAATCAACTATTAACATACTGCTACTACCATGTCATCGATAGCTCAAATCATATGCCACATTCTTTATGGCTATGTTGCAATCAACCAGTAGCACACAACTACTGCAATGTCATCCAATAGTACACAACAACTTCCATAGTCTCCATGACCATATTGTAATATTTCTCCTCTCCCAATAGTCTTATTCACACCTAGCCACCTCGCATGGCTTAGGAAATACTTTTTCCCAACTGAGCATTACTCCTTCAGTCACCTCACATGAATAATTAGGGAAACCCTTGTCCATAGGGGTTAGTCTACTAGAGTAGAAAAAACACCACACCTCCCTCTTAACGTTGATAAGCAACTTCAGATAACATGATCGTTTGATTTGGAAAAGTATCTACTTTCTAATTGTAATCTTTACAAAAGGAGTCCATGGAATATTATAATCCTTCCTCATTATTAAAAATGGAAGATTGTCATTCCTGGTTATTAAAAATGCCAAACGAGAATATATCACACAACGTTCCTGGTAAGTCGCATCAATTGCTTACATTCTTCAATTTTTACAATGACAAGCAAATTGAAAACTTCAATGCAATGATAGGATCTTCTGTTCCTTATAGAGAGCAATATACATCTCCAATTTTGAAGAGAAAATCCAGAGCAATGGAAGCACTAGAGCATCCTTTCTTCTATCCGTGCTATAACAATCCCCGATCTCTTCTCTTACTAGATCACTCCTTCCCATATTAGTCCAAAGCATGAGATGTTCAACATAACCCTAGTGATAGCATAGGTTTCTTGTCGCATTTAAAATGGGCTAGCTACAGTCCGTACTATGTTAGGAAAAATGCTGAGTATGTCCCCGAATTGATTGGGAAACCATTTTCGGGAACGGGCGCGTTGCGTACTGATCTAGTTGGGATAGCAGGAGTTGAGAAACAAATGCCTTCTGATTATGACAATCAATATGGGAACAACAAATCTACTACATCGACAATGGACCAGTTTAGGTCGAATTCTGAATATTCAATTTGGCAACAACATAGTTATATGGGGTCATATCAAATTCCTTCATCTTTCTCAGTTGCAAATCTTCCATCAAACCCTTTTCCAGGAATGGGCCCGAATTTGATTAATCCAACGGTGGTACACCCATCTGACTTTGGTAATCAAGAAGATGTGAACCAACAACTAGTAGACCAGTTCCAGGGTATTGACATTCAGAGGTGGTTACTTGCATATATTCATAACGAATTTCAATTATGGTGAAGCTCATGACCCAAACCCTTAATACAACATAATGAATTAGATTGATAACATATAGCTATGCTTATTTTGTTTATATCTTTATACGCATTCTAAGAACAACCACGGTCAAGTTTCATTTATTCTGCTAAAAACGAGATAAGCCACCAATATTGTTGGTTCGCTCGTTCTCATGTTAAGGGAAACAACTATGGCTCGATGTCACACAATCACTCTTCTCTCATTTTCCTGGGCCCTCCTATGAGGGAGTCAAGCCTAGACTTGCTCTGATACCATGTTGTTGTTGTTCATATAAGATATGATCGATGTATTATTAAAATGATGAGTTCTCCATATATAGGAAACATAAGGTGACCATCCATGAAAGGATGCATCCCTTGAATAATCAATAACTATTTGTTATTATTGTTTACTTATTATATATTATAGTTAATAATCAATTAATAATTATATTATTAATTATTATCTTTAGATAATGTCTTCCCAATGTTGTCTAAACATCAACAAAGCATACTTCCTATTCTACCATGATTAGTTTGAAACTAGATTTATCCAAATAGATAAGCTCATGCAAATGTACACAATCTTGAAGGAAACAGGCCAAGCACATGTATTAATGATGACAAAATAATGTTCTTACAAAGTGTAGATGCAGATGTAGCAGCCTCACCAAGCTCTCCTTGTCTAACCCCTTGCTCAAATGATCCACAATCAAAATGACAATACTTTTCACTGATTATTTTCATTTACTTCTCATGAGATCATAAGTTTGGCATCTCTAAAATCCTCTATCTCCCTATGATATCATAAGTTTGGTATCTCTAAAGTTCTCCATGCTCCCTTCCTCCATGGAAAACCCTCATTATATAGGATTTGGAGGCTTAACCACCATGGAGAGAATCTCTCATCAGATCCACTAAAAAAGGGATCTATAAGATATTTAGGGAGAAAATTTTTCTTAAGTATTTTAGGGAGGAAATATCTCTCAAAGATTTTAAGGAGGAAATATTTCAACCATCCATGAGATCCTCCACCTTCCCTAAAAAATAGGAAACCAAATGTGAGGTGGATTCTCACACTTTATTACTTTCATTTTCATGAATATTAATAATAATTCATGTGCACTTGGTATTTTGGCGTTCATGTAATATATTCCTCCTCCACATTGACTAGAGATTGTGACATATATTATTCCATGGTGTCAAGGTGTATGAGACACTTATATGACACTTACGACACTTAGGGCGAGGTACCTAGGTGTGCAAATTTCATGTGTAACACTTTCAGAACAGGGAAAATGATTTGCACAGACATTTGTAGACAAATTTAAAAAATTAAGAACGTTTCTATGAATAGACGGTGATCCATTTTGCCAACCATGCCATCAACACCTCGTATATGAAAATAAGACAAGAGTATCTCCCCTCCCCAAAAAGGATCAAATAATTAAAAACATGCTGGAAAGAGAAAGTTAAGAACTTGCAGCTCATTGTCGAATCATGTGAACAAGCCATATCAGAGAAAGAAGAATTATTCAGAAACCTGACCCAAATAGATTTAGCCGGAAATACCAACGAAGTTCAAGACCCAAACTAAATCCTCAAATCATTGTCCTTAACCAAGCAAGCCTTCCATGAACAACTTGATATTTTAAAGGGGTTGTCTTTAGAAAAATTTTACGGCATCCTTGAAAATGGTGAAGATGACGTCGAGAATTGACTAGTGGACTATTCGACACACAATGAAGAAATTGAACAGGCTCTGCATAGTATTTATATGGATCTAATGAAATTAGAAAACGAGCTTTTCTACATAAAATTCTGGGATGAAATCAACGTGCCCCCCATGAGAAGCTACATTCAAGAATGGCTCCAAAGGAGAACAGACAAGCTCACCGATGAAGGGCAACAACCGGTTGGCATGATTCCAGTGGCGGTCGACGAGAGCCACAAAAACGCATCAACTTCATAGTAAGTTTATACTGATCACATCTTGTTTTCTTTATCAATCTAGTTATTCTACCTCTTTAAATAGAAATCTCTAACCAAAGACTCATAACTTCCAATTTCTTCTTTTCAGGTCTTCCTCTCTACCATCATGCACTTCTTCTTTCTATACTCCTATTTCTTGTACTTATTTCTTTTATGTTCTGCGGGAGCCTCAATCCCAGTCTATATGAAAAACGCATTTGAATTTCTAGAAACATGGAACAAATTCTAAAAATATGTAACAAATATTATTATTTTTTGATAAATTTCAAAGAAAACTAATTCAAGAACAATTTTTGTGGGCTGCTTTCGAAATGCTAATTTTTTTTCCTTCAACTATGCTCGAGCATTTGAATTTTTAATGTGTGTGATTCCTGGTCTTTTTTTCCAAGAACCTTTATTTCAAGTAATTGAAATAGAAATTTTCTAAGTCTCATGTTTGAACTAAACACACACTAGGAAAAAAATTGCCTCGTTTGCATATTAGCCACATATTAATATAATATTATGATTAATTAATTCAGGAGATTCTTTGGGGGTCATCTACCAACCCAATGTCTTATGGATGGCTTGTGACACATTGCCACGAGTCATCCTTTGCATGGATAGCACCTGTACTTCAAGTTGCTTCCCATGTGTCTCTGCTCGATCCCACTCTAGCAGAACATTTGTTATATTGAATTATATCTGCACTTAACCACTCCAGAGTTTTAGGAAAATATTGAGTAGGAAAATATTGAGAATAAAATATTTTGTTGAGTAAATTTTAAAATGTTGAAAGTAGTAAGAGGAATGGGAAAATTTTCATTTTTATTCTACGAAGCATTATTAATTTATTAAGTCGCAATATCATTATTATATTAGATTATATCTCCACTTAGCCACTCCACAGTTTTAGGAAAATATTGAGAGTAAAATATTCCACTGAGTAAATTTTAAAATGTTGAAAGTAATAGGATATATTTCATACCGCTGAATATGATTTGAAAATTTTTAAAATGTTGAAAAGTAATATATCCTGAATATTCGCTGAATATGATTTGAAAATTTTTAAAATGTTGAAAAGTAATATATCCTGAATATTTTATGAAGCTGAATATGATTTCAGGAATGCAATTTAAATTTAACAAAAGTACTATTTTCTATTGTTTAACTTACGAGTGCTGAAAAAGGTATTAAGATTATATAAATTTAATCATTCAAATCAAATTTGAACCATTTATAACCGGATTGACATTTATAACCGGATTGATGTGGACAAAATCAAATGGAAAAAATTGTAAAAAAACAAGTAGAACGTTTAGAATACTGTTTTAATGTTATATGTCGGCCTTGGAATTGAATTGACTTCAGATTAAGACACGGTGCTTTGAATGATGAAAGAAAAGTCATAATGACAATCCAATTACAGCCAAAGTCGGATGTAAATGCGACAAGTTTGCCTACAAGTCTCTCCCAACATCCCATTTCTCGAGTCGCTGAAATAAAGTCGGATGCAAATGCGACAAGTTATAGTAAAAGTCTCTCCCGCCATCACATATATCGAGGGTTACCTACAAGTGTTTTCCGACACAATTCTGGAGTGGCTGAAATAAAGTCGGATGCAAATGCGACAAGTTTCCGTACAGGTCTCTCCCGACATCACATTTCTCGAGGCTGAAATAAAAACAGGAAGGTAAGAACCAAGTCTAAGTCTATTTGGTTCATCTTTAATCTTTGTTTATTCGCGGTGTCAAAAGCGTGGAAATCTAATCGTCCTCCCAGCTCATATAGATAAAGACAATGGAGGGCTAATTCTGGCCCAGCGACGCCACTATCATTTTCGTTTCCATTTTCTTTGAGAAAAATTTGGTTTGTCTTTATTGCCCCTCCGCCTCCTTCATGGCTTATTTAAGTCCATATCGAACAGCCGGAGATGATAGAGAACAGGGAGAGGGAGAGCAGATAGTATTATTTAACGCTACCCGCCATTACCACGAGGTCTCGCGGTTGGAGGGCCTTCCGGCCTACGAATGCAGCGGATGCAAAGAACGCGGGGCAAACATCGGTTACAAGTGCAAGTTTAACGATTCATCATCAGCTTGCCACAGTTTCACTCTGCACGAGGCCTGCGCCACCCTTGCTGATGCCTGCCAACACTCGTTTCGCAGCGATGTGAGCTTTAAATTTCGTCCCAAAACGTCTCTCCGGCATCGCTGTAACGCCTGCTTGGATGTGGTGAAAGGTTATGTGTTCGAAACTGAAAAGCGTGACATAAGGCTTCATCCCTTGTGTATGGCGCTCCCTAAAATACTCGACTTCGGTGGGCACGCAAATCACAAACTCAAACTTGTGGCCGGTGATTTAAAGGGGAAATCATACACTTGTAGTGCCTGCGATAGTCACATCGAATCGGGTGGTTGGAGATATCGATGCGAGCAGGTTGAGTGTAAGGTTTACGTAGATCTGAGCTGCGCCAAAATAGACATTCTTGGACTCTCAAACTATGCTATTGAGAGAGTTGCACCGGTCAGTCCCAGCAGATCAGCTTTGGTAACTAAAGTATGCGTTAAATGCTGCTTCCGCGCTGCTATCGAGACTGATTCATCATGAAGTTAAATGCTGCTTCCGCGCTACTATCGAGACTGATTCATCATGAAATGAGGATGAAAATTTTCAAATCGCCATGACCATATCTTATCTGGTCATGAATTTTAGGGTTATGTTGGTTATTCAAGGATTTAGTTTCCTAATAATATTTTCATGTGGTTTTTTGTTATCTAGATAATTTTAATTATTTTGGAAATGGGCATATTAAATGATAATAAAATGATTTGAATTCAATTTAAATAATAATAATAAATGGAAAATTGAATGTAGAGAAAAAAGAAAAAAAAAATGTAGATATCTCCAAATATTGAAAATTAAATGAAAGTGATTTTGATTACAAATTGATAGCAGTGTATTTTTTTTATTTTTGACGGTTTTTTTAACAGGAATACTACTTCTATGCCATTTTCAATAGGAATAATACTTCTCTGTTTTTTGTTTTTTTTATGATTAATTTTCTTAAGGAGATATTTTATTTCTAAGATTATATATGTGGGTTTTTGAAGAGTAATACTTCTCTTTGATTTTTACCTTTTTTACCCAGGTTTCTCCTGACTTCCCTGAAATTATTGGCTTCTTCAATGGGGTTGAGCAATTGGACATCTAAAATAAGGTGAGTCACTTTTTACTTTGATTCAATTTTAATTTTACGTAAAGAGATTTAAATATATTTT
>JZKD02S1736559.1:1422653-1443255 GCA_000966675.3 Picea glauca | reverse complement strand
CTATTGCTTTTTGAGTGGAGGTTTCTTCTTCTTTTTGTGGTTTTATATTTTTCCTAAATCTACCCCTAGGATCTCTATTTCTCATGAAGTCATGCTAAATGAAATGAAAGAACTAGGATTGAGTTTCAGAGTACCTGTGATAACTGATATGTCAGTTTTCACCCTTTTTGTTTCCACAGCTGCTCTTACTATCAACCTGCTAACACACCAAACCAAACTAAGTGGAAACTAAAACTTAATCAAGACAATTATATTCTTACCTTTAAAACATCTCCCCGACAACGGCGCCAAAAATGTCAGGCTGCTAAATTGAAGATTCGAATGACCTGAAACACTAAATTGTCAAACCAAGGTTGGTAAAATTCGAGATGATACACTGTATGTGCAGGTAAGCTAATTCCTATCTAAAGGCTATCCTGAAAAGAAAACATAAACTCACTCTAAGAACTTGAACCTTAATGACAATCTTGAAACTTAGCATTTCCTATTTAAGTCATCAACAGAAAACAGTCTTATGTTTAAATGTTGGTACTTCTATCTCCGTTCATAAGTATGATTTCACAAGCTTATTCCACTACTGCTTTTAATCATCTATCATCATCATTTCTATTCAAGCCACGACATAAAGAGTGTTTCCTCAAATGCATTTAATCTGGTTATCAAAATCAATCTAAATATGTCTACAGGAAAACAGAGTACTGCCCTACCTACTGGTACTGGAAGCTTCCTTTGATTTAACTGTAATCTAATTGTTCTAAGTAAGAAGGGTAACTAACTATCTAACAAAGCAAAGTTAATTCACACTCTAAGTGATGCTCGAATTGAAACCTAGAAACCAATCAAACTGAGTGCATACTCGAAACCCTACAGGAATCAGTCATGCGTTCAATACCCATCAACAAAAAGGATATCAATATGCTAGAACGATTCTGTTGAGGAATAAATAAACACACTTTTGAAACAACTAAATTTATGATGCACTGTGAGCTGCAGATATACCATTCATGTAAGCAAATACTAACACACTGAAAAAACTAAATCTTTGACATAATGAAGCTAAGTCTAGTACAAAATAAAGCAGCGGCTTGCACCTATTTGGTGGGCCCAACCAAACGGCACAAACATTGTTAGTGACAACCAGAGCCGACTATAACATTCTATGCAAACATGGTGTAACTTCACGCTTCATTAACTCATAAGAAAAATACTCAGATCGTATGACAGTCGGATAACATAACGTAACAGTAGTTTGTATTAAAAAGCATGTGTTCACGATGTAACATAATCCAACCTGTTCTCAGGAGTGATCCTGGGTTTATATAAATCCTCCTGTTTATAACAGTCTAAAACAAAGATACATAAAACAAACAGATCCCACGATCCGAAAATAGCTTGGAATCAAGTTTTAAAACGTACTTCACATCTTCGTGACACGTAGTGTCACGAAGTGTGAACGATGAAGAATTAACGACCCAGTTTTATCATTATGCCTTCAAGCACCCTATGGGCAATGACTCCAGCTGTCATGTGAATCTCTCTGTCTCCCATTCGGTCCATAATGCACAGATCTTGAGCAGCTCCAGTGGTATCTCCATGGGTACGAGTTGGTACCTAGTACCGGCATCCTGTTCCAAAAATAGAAGTGGTACCTAACCCAAGCGACATTAGTTCCAATATCAATTTAAAGCATCAAAGTGCATAAAAATAGCTTGAAATGTAAAGATACCTTAAGTAACCCCATTGAATGGTAGGGAGATGTCAACTATGTCAAAACAAGGCCAAAAGGGTGGTACTGGGTATATAAATGGAGGTCCGTGGAATATAATATAGGAAAAAAACATGATCAAAACCGGAGACCAACAATATTGATATTACGTGTCTAGTTGAAACTTGGGAGCATGAGGAGTCTAGGGTCCCTAACATGGAATGATTTTTCTTTTGGTCGGCATGGAACAAAAAATACCACCGTAGAGCAATAGGAGGCATAGCTTGTTATATTAGAAAGAGAATTTCTCCTCACATTCAACTTCATAAGATTGACCCTCTTAATCAATACATTTGGATAGAAATTTCAGACACTAATGCTAAGAAGATGTATATAGGAATTTGTTATTTTTCACCTATTAATTCTACTTTTTATAAGAAAAACAATCTAGATAAAAAGTATCCCTATAATAATTTAGAACAAGATATTTATAATTTGAAAAATGAAGGTAATATCCTCTTGCTAGGAGACTTTAATGCTAGGAATGCAACTAAACACGCTACTTTTTTAAGTAATAACTCCAACCATAATCCTTTATGGCTAGATGAAGACCTTGTTTTATCTAATAGCTACAAAAGAAGCTCTGAAGACCTAATTGAGAATTTTTTTAGTAATGAGTTGGTCAAGCTCTGCAGCTCTCGAGACCTAATAATTTGCAATGGAGTAATGAAGTGGCCAAACTCAAACTAGATGACTAGTATTCATGGGCTAGGTAGTAGTGTTGTAGATTATGTGATATTTGATATCCCCGTTTCCAACCAAATAGAAACTTTTTGACATTTTAAATGACCATGATCCTGACTCTAATCACAAACCTTTAACCATAACTCTAAAATTTTCCATGCATAGTTGAAGAGAATTTTGATAATCAAAGGAATTTGCGTTTTGACAAAAGTAAAGTTGACATTTTCTTAAAGGATTTAAACAGTAATTTAAACCTCCTAACTTATAAGGACAACATTGAAGAACTCTATTATAATTTTACAACTACCCTTTCCACTTCTATTAACAACTTCTCTTTCGAGGTGTCCTATAAAAAGAAAAATAGAACGACCAACCCTTGTTATGATAAAAAATGTAAAATTGCTAGGAAATCCATTATGGATGCTTCTAATGAGTCCTTAAAACTCGATAATACCAATATGTACAAATCCCTAATTAAAAGGAAAAAAATATATTATATCAATAAAAGGCAAGAACAACTTTCACAACTATACAAGTTGGATCCTAAGAAGTTATGGAGCCAAATTCTAAAATGCAATACTAAAGAAAATAATAGGATTCCCTTAAGGGACTAGAATTCCTACCTTAAAAGTCTTTACGAGTTCCCTAATGCCATGGACAACATTCCTATAGTCCCTACAATGGAAGAAGTTTTTTCTTTAGATGACATAGAGTTCAGGGTTAAACAACTTGCAAATGGGAAAGCTAAGGACATTGAAGGCTACCAAGATGAAATTTTCAAAATCGGAGGGTCAATCCTTATCTCTCACATACACAAGCTCTTCAATTTTGCAGTCAAGTAGGGCTTCCCTAAACCCTAGATGAAAAGCTTTATTGTTCCTATTTTTAAAAATGGGGATAGAAACATTCCCTCTAATTACTGGACCATTATGATTAGCTTGATTTCAGCCAATATTTATGGAATTATTTGGAAAAGAAGATTAGCCTTTGGCTAGAAAGTCACAATTAAAGAGCTAAAGGCCAAGCCAGGTTTAAGAGATATCATTGAACTGTAGACCACCTTGTTACATTTAGGATCATTGCAGAGGAGTTCTGTAATTCTAAAACCAATCGTTTTTGTTGTTTTGTTGAGTTTAGAAAAGCTTTTGACATGGTTCCTAGGAAAAACCTTTGGAATAGTTTGGAATAGTTTGGAAGAGATAAAAGTGTCTCTCAAGTTGAGGGTTGCTAATATAAGGATGTATGAGAAAGTTATTGCTAAGTTTGAAAACAAAGAGGACTTTTCAAAAGAGATTAACTGCAATATCAGACTCAAACAAGGTTGTCCCTTGTCCCCTACCATTTTTGGCATATACATTGATAAGTTAGAAGAATGCTTGGAAAAGAAAGTTGTTTCAGCCCTACTTTCACTGGTATAGTCATCAATATTCTTCTTTATGCCGGTGATATCGTTCTTATGGAAATGATTCCCATGATCTTGAAAACCAACTAAGAATCCTCAAGGATTTTTGCTCCAATATGGGTATGACTGTTAATACTGATAAGACTAAGGTCATGATTATTAAATCCAATACTATCCCTTATGATACCTTTGTATATAAAAATAAAAACTTGGAGGAAGTGACTTCATACAAATATCTTGGAATTGATATTCACCACAAGTTCAATTGGAATTATAACATTGAGAAAAGGATTATTGGGGGATGAAAAGCTTATTATGGGCTTGAAAACAATTGTAAATCAGTTGATCTTTGGAGTTAGGATAAGAAGAAACTCCTCTTTGAGACTCTTGTTACACCTATTATTCTTTATGGATGTAAAGTGTGGGGTTGTAGTATCTTTTGTGAATCCTGGAGAAATATAGAGCAAATACAAAAGAATTTTATAACCTATAATCTCAAAATTAAAGGAAATACACCCTATCCCATCCTCCTCTTAGAAACAAGCCTCTCCCTAATTGAGAGAATGGCTATGACTAGATACCTAATTTATAAGAACAAGTTAAACAAATTGGAAGACAAGAGGCTACCTAAAATTATTTCAAAATCAAGTCATAACCACCTGTTGGGCACCAAATCAGGCTATCTTTCTGCTACATTTCCATTACCTTTTTGACCTTTTTACAGTTATTTACCTATGTTTACTATGCTAAATCCGTGAGGTAATTACCCCTACCTTGTCTATTGGAATATTTTATTAATGAAATAAAAGTTGCAGAGTTTTACCTATTTGTAGCACTAAAACGAATGTTTGACTGCAAATTCTGGAGAACAGGACCAAGGCTTCATCCCACAGCATATCTGCCCTTTACAACAACAACCAAACCATAAAGAGTCCACGCATTTAGAGTCGCATATCCCTGAACCATCTTGGGCATTTCGTTGATCCTGTCCATCTAGTACTGGTGTCGTTCCAACTAATGCATATTTTTGGGGATGCGGTTACCATGTTTTTGGGGAAGAGGTTGTTCTCCCTTTTAATGTATAAAAGACAGTTTATTCTTGTAACTGGGGATGTCCCCATTGAGATTGTAATAACCTCTTTCATATTTATAAAGCACTACCTATTTTGTTGTCTTCATCTTTGTTATAACCAGCATAGCCCTAATCAGAGAGTTGGGCTGGCTCTTCTAATCAGATGTTGTGTCTTCCTGTGTGTGTTATTTATCAGTTTTATGCTTGATGTTACAATGTGTTATTTAGTAGTTTATGCTTGTTGTTATAGTATGTTATTTATCAATTTATGCTTGATGTTACAATGTTATTTCTTAGCTTATGCTTTTTGTTACAACGTGTGATTCTTATGAGTACCTTTCAGAAGTTATAGCTAATCTAGTTGACAGTAATGTTTTGAATCTTAAATTGTGAACCCTTGGCCAGAATGAATTGTACTCTTGCCCCTGCATATACCTTACACGTTGCCTTGAAAGGATACGCACCCGGATTGATAAATTAATGTAGGAAAAGGGTGACTACATCGTTCATACCTGGACACCAACATTTTGGTGCCGTTGTCAGGGAGGCTGACAAGGTGCAAGACAATGATCGAGACCAAACGGAGGGTCAATCTCTCGTCCTGGGGAGAGAATGAATTTTCTCACACTGCTTCAGGTTCTGAGCGTAGGTGATCTTTCCTCTTGTTTTAAACTTTTTTTGTTTTTTTTGTTTTTGCAAATCTCTTGTCCTAGGGAGGGAGGAGTCTTTTGACGCCCTGCTCCAGATCCTGAGTTAAGATTTATGTCTTTCAAACCCTTGTTTTTTTATTGAAACCCTAGCTTTTACCCTGGGGAGGGAAAGTGTTAGGTCATTTTTGTGATGTGTTTTGTTCTTGTCTAGGGGAGGGAAGAGTCCTTTGACGCCCTGCTCTGGACCTTGAACCTTAGATTCTTGTTTTTTTTTTAGCTTCCTTTATTTTTCATAAGATCTTTTGTCTTGGGGAAGGAATGGTCCTTTGAAACCTTACTTCAAGACTAAAACATTGTAGGCTCATGCCAAGACAATCACTTGTATGAACAAAGAACCGAATAACGGGGGAAGAGGGAAAGCCCCAAAGAAGGGAGGACCAGATTTGGGAAGAAAGACCTTCATCCAGTAGATTATAGAAAAGGCTGAATCATAAAAATCATCTCGCGTAGCCGCGAGACCAAGGGCACAAAGAGTGAAGTTTGAGGGACAATCAGTAGATCAACCAGTGTTGTCTATAACATTCTGGGGTAATACGACGCAGCAAGTCCCTCCAGCAGTGGAAGAAACATCTAGTGGCATACCTGAACAAGGAAATCTTATGCTGGCAGTAGAGGGGCAAGAGGTTGCAAGCAGAGATTCGACAGAGTCAGACCACTCCAGCAAGAGAGAGAAGGTTGTAGCAGAGGGATCAAGTCATCAGAACGCAGAAGAAGGGATCAAAGGATTATTTGCATCACCAAGGGACTGGGGAAGTGCTGCTAAAGCAACTTGGATCTAAGGGGTAAGGAAGCCTCATCTATCTCCTACAGAATCTGATGAAATACCCAACGATTATTGGAAGATATTTATGGCTCCCACAACCTCCATTGTCGAGTTTCCAATTGGAAACCTGGGAGTTGGTACACCCACTAAGCCTATTCCATTAGCATCCTTACCAAAATTTCATGGGCTTGTTTCAAAAGATCTCGACACATTTCTATTTGAATTTCACATAGTATGCCGAGGGTATGACTACACGACGGAAGCCCAAAAGTTAAAAAAAATTCCTTCTACATTAAAAGGGATGGCTCTGTGATGGTTCATGGGCCTTGGAGGAAGCACTATTTCCACATGGGATGATATGTGGACAACTTTTCTGGAAAAATATCAGGATTACTATAAATCACGAAACATTAAGGAAGAACTTTTCAAGTTCACACAAAAAGAAGATGAGAGTTTGGAAGATTGTGTGGAACAATTCAAGTACACCTCACAGAGGTCGGGTCACTCTGACTTGGATAAGGAAATTCTAAAAATTATCCTCCTCCGATCTTTCTGTGAGGATTCAATGGAACTATTGAACATTGTGGGAAAAGGAGACATCTCAAAGGAAAGCTTTGAAGGTATTTGCGAGTTATGCATTCAGTGCTCAAGAGGACTTGCAAGAAACAGACAAGGAATTCGCTCAGTAAAAGGGTCTGGCGATGGTGTTACGAAAGATGAAATCGGAAACCTGCTAGACAATATAAGGACAGATATCCTCAGCACCCTGTCAGCACAGATAGATACGTTTCAAGTAAAGCAGAAGTAGCTGGAATTGGACAGGACTATGGAAATATTATGTCCGACGTGTAGAAAGAAGCATCCAAAGAGGGAATGTCCACTAAAATCCATAGAGGAATGTGCAATCTGTGAGCTAAATCATGCAACAAGCTCATGCCCCTCCCTACTAGGCCTGAAAGTAGTATTTCAAGGAACGGGGAAAGACATGGAGCAATTGTACCTCATGGGGTCTAGAAAGCCATGGAAACCTCGACCACCAATGGGAAATCAAGGTATGTACTTAGATCCATCTCAGTATTTCAATAATTCTAATATGAATCCTCAGTCCATGCCCTATTATTCCATGTGGCCATAATAGCAGTTTCCACTGTGGCACCAGTGGAACCCTCAAGCCAGTTTAAGCTCCCCATGGGCTCTAACTTGGTGAGGATCCCCTCATGGGTAATTTCCTCAATCGATGCCACAACAGCAACTCCAATTTCCCTCTAATATGCCTCTGGGTAACCAACCTACCCATCCTCAGCTCCCAATCCAACCTGATTCGAATCCTAATAGAAGAGGAGTTCATGAAACTGACATTCTTAACCTACCTTCATATAGCATTTCCACTGTAGAGTTGTATGAAATGAATCTACGATCAGGGCGGACAATTGATACTCAACCTCCTCCAGTTACCATTGAATGACTCCATAGTGAAGGTAAGGAATCAGAACCAATTAGTAAAGAGCCAAAACAAACTGATAGAAATCGGGCATCCCCTGTAAAACAACATCAATCTGAACCACCTTACCCAGAGAGACTAACATTGAGTAAATCAAACCCTCAAGCTCAATTTGATTTATTAGGAGAACTGCAGAATTTATTTGTTAAAATTATCTTGTTACAAGATATGAAGGATGTGCTAATATATGCAAAGACTCTTAGGGAATACTGTTCAAAGAAATCTGCAAAGAAATCCAAAGACCCCCTTACCATTCATGTTATGGGAAAATTATCAGATTTCATGACGGGAAAGTCAATGCCTGAAAAGTATGGAGATCCGGGGAACCCAATTCTGACAGTACAAATTAATGGGGTACAGATTCTGAATGTGCTGGTAGACCTGGGTGCTTCCATCAACGTCATCACCACTAAAATCATGCAGGCATTAGGTCTTTGTAACTTGAAACACACCCCTACAATATTGGAATTGGTAGACCGGTCCATAGTCAAACCTATAGGAAAGTTGGAAGATGTAACAATTTCAGTAGATTAATGGCACTATCCCGTAGATTTTCTGGTATTACAGATTCAATCTTCGGTGGGTGGCCATCCTTTGATCTTAGGTAGACCATGGTTGGCTACTGCAGATGCTTACATTGGGTGTCGATCAGGGCACATGGTTATTTCCAATGGGCACAACATTAAGAACTTTGTGTTATACCCACCTGCAGAACCAAACCCATCCATAAAACCTATAGGAAGCAAGAAAATTTTACCTAGGAAAGAATCTGAAACAAAAAATGAGGAATTGAGGCCAGTTCTCACTATTGGACAAGCCCTTCAGTTGAAAATAGAATCGGAAGATGATATAATCACATCTTTTATGGATGATCCTTGCTCCGTTTCTGAAACAAGTCAACAATTCCTAGAATCTATCTTAAGTTGTGAGACTCAGGAAATAATTGAAATAGCAGAAGGATCAGAGCAGCTACCTGTTGATGCACCCAGTGAAAGTGTTCTAGTAGAACTAGAACTAGGGAAAACCCTGAATATTAATCCAACCCTGTTAGAATCCTAGAAGAAGCAACTTGTGGATGTCCTTCAGAAACACAAAGATGCCTTCACCTGGGATTATACAGATATGAAAGGGATCCCTGCTAATTCATGCACCCATCATATATACATTAAGGAGGATTGTCATCCTATGAGACAACCTCAGAGAAGGATGAACCCCGCACTGAAAAATATCATGAAAGAAGAACTTCAGAAATTATTAGAAATAGGTTTTATTTACCTCATCTCAGATAGCCAATGGGTCTCTCCATTAGTAATGGTCCCTAAGAAAAATGGTAAATGGCGAATATGCATGGATTATCAAGAATTAAATATGGAAACGCAGAAAGATCATTTCCCTTTGCCATTTATTGATTAAGTTCTGGACACATTGGCTGGAAAAAAGTTTGTTTACTTTCTAGATGGGTTTAGTGGGTATAACTAGATCCAAATAGCTCCAGAAGATCAAGATAAAACCACTTTCACATGTCCCTAGGGAACATTCGCATACCGGGTCCTTCCTTTTGGCCTGTGTAATGCTCCTGCAACGTTCCAGAGGGAAATTTTGGGGATCTTCTCTTATTTGATAGATGATAGTGTTGGAATCTACATGGATGACTTTACTCCATATGGGGATTCATTTCTTGAAGGGATGAAAAATTTAGAAAAAGTTCTTGAAAGGTGTATACAAGAGCGTGTCTCGTTGAGTACGGAAAAAATGTCATATGATGATGGAAGAAGGAATTGTTCTAGGACATTTGCTCTCAGTCGAAGGAATATGGATGGACCTAGCAAAGACAAAGGTAATTCAACATTTCCCGACACCTAAAACACCCACGCAGGTACGTAGTTTTATTGGTTGTGCTGGCTATTACAGGCGTTTTATAGAAAATTTTGCTAAAGTAGCACATCCACTTTTTCAATTGCTAACAAAAGATTCATATTTTGTGTGTATAGAGGACTGTGATACAACCTTTATGAGAATTAAGGAATTGGTCTGTAGCGCTTCAATCCTTAGAGGGCCAGAATGGGCATTACCTTTCCATATTCATACGAATGCTTCCCAAACAACGGTTGGTGCAGTATTAGGACAGCAAGAGGAAAAAATACCATACGCAGTTTAATATGTTAGTAATAATTTGGCTCTGGTTGAATTAAACTACACAGTGACTGAGAAAGAATTCCTTGCTGTCATTTACGCCATCAACAAATTCCGGCACTACATTACCGGGTATCCTACCTTTGTGCATACTGATCATGTAGCTATCAGGTATTTAATGAATAAACCTGTTACCCCTGGTCATATCACAAGATGGCTCTTGCTACTATAGGAATTTGATATCACGATAGTAGATAAACCAAGGAATGACAATGTGGTTATAGATTTCTTATCTAGGATAGAACATGAGGGTAAGGATACACCAATTGAAGATAATTTCCCAGATGAACATCTTTTTGCAGTATCTGCTAACACTCCATGGTATGCAGATATTGCTAATTATCTTGCTTCAGGGAAGGTTCCTCGACATATGTCATATAAAGAGCAAAGGAAGATTATTCACCAGAGTACCCGATATTCATGGATGGCTGGATATATCTTTCATATAGGGGCTGACCAATAGATTCGGCATTGTGTGGCAGAAGATAATATCTATGAGATACTAAAGCTTGCACATGATGGACCTTGTGGAGGACATTTTGCAGATAAAAGAACAGGTCACAAAGTGCTGCAAATGGGATATTACTAGCCCTCCATCTTTAGTTATGCTCGAGACTGTGTCCGAAGCTGTGATAGCTGCCAACGGATGGGACAACTTGGGAAAGTAGATGAAATGCCTCTACATCCCTAGATAGTCCTTGAACCATTTGAGAAATGGTCCATTGATTTTGTTGGACCCTTCAACCCACCTTCTCATCAGAAAGCTTACATCCTGGTCTGCATTGATTACGTAACTAAATGGGTGGAAGCCAGAGCGGTCACAAGAGCAACTAAACAAGTAGTGGAAGACTTTCTTTTTGAAGAATTTTTTTCCCAATATGGTACTCTAAGGGAAATTGTGTCGGATGGAGGATCCCAGTTCACATCTCACATGATAGGAAAGATGATGCAGAAATATGGAGTCAAGAATAGAGTGACAACCCCCTATCACCCCCAGGCGAATGGGCAAGTAGAAAGCACAAACAAGGTATTGGAAAATATCTTGACAAAGACAGTAGCGAGTCATCGCCGAGACTAGGCACAGAAACTTCCAGAAGATTTATGGGCATACAAAACAACATGGCGAAACACAACTGGGTTTTCACCATTTGAATTAGTCTATGGGAAAGTCCCCTTGTTTCCAGTGGAATTTGAGATCAATACACTCAGGACAGCTCTAGAAGTAGGCTTAGACCCATCAGAAGCACAGAAACACCGACTGGAACAATTTAATGAGTTAGATGAGATTCAGTTAGTAGCTTTCCAGAAGACCACTGTTGTTCAACAACAGAGAATGAAGTGGCATGATAAATTTATCAAAAGTAAGGTGTTTCATGTGGGAGATTGGGCATTACTTTACGATTCCTGATTTAAGGATTTCAAAGGCAAGATTTTCACTCGTTGGATGGGGCCATACCAAGTGGATGCAGTTTTCGACAATGGAACGGTTAGTTTAATTACAATAGACGAGAATCATACCTCGTTCTTAGTAAACGGACACCGTCTAAAACTATACCATCGTCCAGCCTCTAGAAATGCCTTTGTCAAACACCTCTCTGACTCATCTGATTTAATGATTGTTGGAATGAAGGACACTCTCACTCTGCCTTAAAAAAAAAAAATTTACTTGTTTGTATTATTGCAGGGATAACAAACGAATATGACCAGGAGAAATGTAACACTCGACGTTGTTACTCCACCAGTACTGCTATAAATACGTTGTTGTTACTCCACTGGTGTGCATTGATTACTTCATGAAGTGTTGTTACTCCGCAACTGTCGTTACTCTGCCGGTGCTGTTACTCCACAACTGTCATTACTCCGTCGGTGTCGTTACTCCGTCAGTGTCGTTACTCTGCAACTACCGTTACTCCGCCGGTGTTGTTACTCCGCAACTATCGCTACTCCGTCGTCACCGTTATTCTTTCATTTCTACTACTCACTGTTGTTGTTACTCCTTGTTGTCGTTACATCCTGTTGTCGTTACTCCGTCAGACCTTTTGCTACTACTCCACCATAAGGTAGGTCCCCAGGTACGTCTCCGCTGATTTTTATGGATTTAATTAAAATATTCCAAAAAATACATCAAAACATGTCGTGGACGACCGTAATTAAGTTGGGGGGGGGGACCATCATAACAAATGATGACATACCATGAAAAACATTTATGACACATGATCCTCATAAAATAAATATAATGATTTCGATATTCTGTAATCATAACTTGATATGTCAAATGCGTACTAGTACGCCTAGAGTCATAATCGGTCACCTCCCCAACATGCTGCATTAAATTTCTAATAGTACCACCACAATCTGTCATCATTTCCAAACATACCCGTGTTGTTTCATCCGTCGTCCCCAAAAGCGATATGACGTTATTTCAATTGCCAACGGTTTGGAACCCTGTCATTTTCCCCTACTACCTAACTGCATTCGTCGTGCTGACTCTACCTCTGCAGCAATGGGTGGACGATATGTGCAGCATGAGCTTGAAGATACAACGAGAGTTCAGAACAATCAGGAGGTATGGCAGGTCTTTGAGAACACGGGCTGGAATGTTTACTTTGACATATTAAAAGCGTCGAACGAAGAAATCGCGATGGAATTAGCACTCAACTTGAGAGAAGGAAGCTCTCGGGTCCGTGGAATTGAAATTCCTGTGACAGAGGAAGCCATCACAGAAGTTAGTGGACTCCCTCAAAATGAACAGTGATGGTTTTAAATAAGGTTTGTCCTTCCAGAGTTTCCCGAAGCCTTTCTATAGGTAGGAGAAAGCATTGTGCAGAAGGGTCGAGGATATGACCAAAATTCACTATCACATCCATGGAAGGAGGTAGCATAATTCGTCATAAGATATATGACTTGTGAAGGAAGATACTCCACCATATTCAAATACCATCTTCGAATACTAACCCACCTGTGATTTCCCCAAGCAGAGGATTTCTCACTAAATGTGCATTATTTATTATTGAGAAGCCTTCACCTAATGGCACATTCGGCTCAGGAGTCACGACGGGTATTGGAGCCCATCACCCACCATGGGATGGTTCAGTTGTTCGTAATGAATGCCATTAGACAAATCCCGATCCCATGGGAACTGTTTCGGGACTCCACAAAGGAAGAAGTAGCAGTCGTTGTGGCTGCCAAGGAAGATGAACCAGAAGCCACGGAGGAGGAAAATGTAGGTGAAGATGACTATGTTGACCAGGAGGAACCGGAAGAGATGGAAATGGAAGTTGAAGTGTTCGAAGAAGAGGCTTCTCCTCAAGAGCAAGCCGAAAACATGGAATCAATGGAAGATGCAGAAGTTGACATAGAAATGCCCACTAGTACGATGGCCGAGGCTGTCCCACAAGAACCAGTCTTGCCTGTGGAATTAGTAGAACAATTTGATAGCATGACAACCACAGAAGCGGGGTCACAATAGACAGGAGTAGGTGAATTGATCAATATTGCGACCGAAGGTACTCCACAAGGACCTCCTGTCACCATGGAATCGATGGAGGATGACAACCAGAATGAAGAAGAGGTCGTGACCACCTCAACCATAGAGCCCATGGAAGAAGTGCTGGGAGAACTAGGGCCTGAGGTTGGCGTCGAACCATAAGAACCAGCATCAACCTCGAGACCGAATATTGAAGATCCCTGCCAGTTCTCCTTTTTCTCCTTTATTCCAAAAGGAGCAAGGCGAACTCATTCCCTTTGGCGTACAAAAGAAGATCTCGCCATTCCTCCAATTCTATCACAAAAGCCACAACTATGTGAGGTGGATGATACTCAAACAGATACATTAGCAGGAGAGCATCTCGTAGGGGCACCACCGATCGCGTTGAATGCGCAACAAGAGGAATTAGTTGTAGGCAAAGATGACGGACCAAGCAAAGTGGTCCCAACGAATGAGCCAATGGAAGAGCCAGGCAAGAAGGTCGTAAGTCTCCAAGTCAAACAAAAACATTAGCTGCAATTGAAGGAGACAATGTGGCTTAAGATGGAGGTCAGGAAACTAAGGAAACAGGTACACAAATTGTAGGAGTGGATGAAGAAATACAAGCAGAAATCTAGAAAGTCCAATACCATAGGAGTAGAAACAAAAACTCAGATGGACTAGGCAGCCATAACCTCTGTTGCTACTCAAACAAACTCGGTCGAGCGATTGTTTGAAGACTGTGAGCATGCCTTAACGGTCGAAGTGCATACTTGGAAATATACTGCGACTTAGTATCAAAACAAGATCAGAAGAACGCAGGAATGAGCCTCCACAACTATTTTTGAATATGTGGAGCGTATAGACATCATGAGATTAAGGCATGCGAAGCAGCAACTCAAGATGGAGTAGATAGAAAATAAAGTAGCAGAACTGAAAACGGATAAAGAGAAGATGTTTAGTTTGGTGCAAGAGGTGATGGAATGTCTCCCCCTTGCTTCTAGTTATTCTTTATTCTTACATGAACGTTTTCTTCTATTCTGCATGGAGAGCATAAAAAATGAGATTAGTTATAAGATAGAGAATGGTGTAAAATTCCTCCGAATAATGAGGCACCATGACGTGCCAACTCGGCATTTGATGTGTGAATTTTACCTGCATGGATATCTGTTGCGCCTAGATAGATACCTCAATCTGGTCTCGTATGTGGGAGACATACATTTAAGAGCCCTCACCTCTTACACTTTTAACCAGATCAACTGGCAGAAGGATTTTAACACATTTGAATCTAATCAAGTTACAAAGCCATTTATGGTAAGAGGAGAACCTGAGAGGTCAGTCACCATGTTTAATAAACACAACACCTTTTTGGGAATTGAGGCGAATAGAGATAGAATGTTGAGGGCACAAAATTGGTGCCTTGATCTTTGCGTTAAGAAAATAGTTACATTTCATGAAGAAGCCCTTGATTGCTGTCAAAAAAGGTGGATGATGACACCTACAGCTGTCCAGAATAGGGAACCTTTTGGGGCACCAAATTTTGCACGAGTGCTCCCCAGAGTGCCCAAATATGTGGCATGTGTCCGAACAAGCGGGATTCAATGGATGGGACTCCAGTTTCAGTTTCCCACTATTTGGTTTCCAGTAGAAGATTACACTCCAGCATATATCGTCCTGGAAGATTGGTGGGAAGACGTACACCTCTCAGATGGTTTTAAAGTTCCAGGAACATAGATGGCCGAAGAATACGATCTCGCCCATTTTCAGGAATCCAACAGTCAGCGAAATCCAGACCTGCGGAAGCGGTGAACTGCATGAGGGCATGCAGAAGGCTAGTTGGGGGGAGATGTTGGGCACCAAATTGGGCTATCTTTATGCTACATTTCTATTACCTTTTTTAACTTTTTACACTTATTTACCTATGTTTACTATGCTAAATCCATGAGGTAATTACCCCTACCTTGTCTATTGGAATATTTTATTAATGAAGTAAAAGTTGCGGAGTTTTATCTATTCGCAGCACTAAAACGAACGTTTGACCACAACTTCTGGAGAACAAGACCAAGGCTTCATCTTGCAGCAAATCCTCCCTTCACAACAACAACCAAACCATAAAGAGGCCTCATAGCTGGAGTCGCAGATCCTTGAACCATATTGGGCATTTCGTTGATCCTGTCCATCTGGTACTGGTGCCATTCCAACTAATGCATATTTTTGGGGATACGGTTACCATGTTTTGGGGGAAGAGGTTGTTCTCCCTTTTAATGTATAAAAGACAGTTTATTCCTGTAATTGGGGATGTCCCCATTGATATTGTAATAACCTCTTTTAGATTTATAAAGCACTACCTATTTTGTTGTCTTCATCTTTGTTGTAACCAGTGCAGCCCTGATCAGAGAGATGGGCCCGCTCTTCTGATCAGGTGTTGTGTCTTCCTGTGTGTGTTATTTATCAGTTTTATGCTTGCTTTTACAATGTGTTATTTAGCAGTTTTTTCTTGTTGTTACAGTATGTTATTTAGTAGTTTATGCTTGCTATTACAGTGTTATTTCTTAGCTTATGCTTGTTGTTACATCATGTGATTCTTATGAGTACCTTTTAGAAGTTGTAGCTAATCCAGTTGAAAGTAATGTTTTGAATCTTAAATTGTGAACCCTTGGCTAGAACAAATTGTACTCTTTCCCTTGCACATACCTTGCGCGTTGCCTTGAAAGGATACACACCCAGATTGATAAATTAATGTAGGAAAAGGGTGAATACATCGTTCATACCTAGACACCAACACCACCATCGACTCAAGCGAGTATGGCATCAATACGCCCAGTCTTGGCTAAACTATTGGGGATTCACGGAAGAAACCATTTTGCAGAATAAATATACTATTAAAAAAACGTCAAGTAAAAATTTGAGGAGAAAATGTGGCATGGAAAAGAATTAGAGGAAAAAAGAAAATTAAGGTATTATAAAGATGTAATCAACCCTAATCTAGAAGTTCAAAATTATCTATCTATTTTTCCAAGTGTAAAGAAAAAAATAATCATTTCTAAGATAAAAACAAATTCTCACGAGCTCCATAGTGAGACTGGGCATTGGTCAATTCCTAAAATGCCTTGGGATAAAAGAGTGTGTCACCTTTGTGACACTAAGAATGTTGAAGATGAAAATCACTTTCTCTGAGATTGTCCACCCTATACCTATATTAGATCTCATTTTCAAAATGTTATTCACACTACCAAGCTTCCTAACCTCTTAACTCAACAAAAGTATGGTGATCTTGGAAAGCTTCTCTTATTGTTTTTCGAGCATAGAATTTTTTTTTTAAAGAATCACAAGTAATCACTTACCCTTTTAAGGTTTGATAGAACAATTTGGTCTTAGTGGACGTTAATCATCATCATCATCATCATCATATATATATATATATAACTATTTGAAAATAAATGGAATATTTTAAACATTTAATATTTTTATAAAAAAAAAACTTGTTAAAGTTATTTATTATGAACAATAATAATATTTAGGGTTAATTTTATATATATAACCATATACCATTTTATGTAATTTAATCTCTTTATAAAAGGAAAAAAATATATTATATATTTAAATCTATTTTTAATAAGTTAATTAAATATCAAATTTTATTATATTAAAAGAAAATATAATAAAATTGAAATTTGGTGCATAAAATTCATTTAGGATAAGTCAATTATGACATACATTCAATTATATATTATAAATGTTTGACATAGTTTCAAATTAAATATATCTATAACATATATATTACTACATACATTTTTATTTTTGGATGTTGAAAATGTTCATATAATTTTATAAGTCAATCATCTTTCACATTAGACTTAGTGTTCAAATGAAAAATTTATTACAATGTGACTAACATGTACTTATGTTGCAATGTCACATACATATCCTGATGTAACAATGTGACAAACTTTTTAAATTTTCACAATGTGACAAACATAACCTTTTGTTGCATTGTGATGTGCAAAACCCAATGTTTCAATTTGTCAAACATAGCCCAATATTGCAATGAGACAAACATTTCTTAATACCGCTATGTGACAAACATAACACATTGTCAGAATCTCCCAAATCTATTCCAATTCCATAATGTGTGTGACAAACGAAAATCCTACATCACAATGTATAGAACCCAAATGTCACATGCTAACAAACATAGCCCAACATTGCAATTCTTTATACAAAGCTCACAATGTTACACTCATGACCATACGTCAGTATGTGATGAACATGAGTGGCCATAAAAATATTTTAGCAATGTGACGAGAATGTCTTGTCATAACCATATTGTCACAATTTTATCAATATAACCATATTGTCGAAATGTGACGAACATGACTCACCATAACCATATTGTCGCAATGTGACGAACATGATTGGCCATAGCCATATTGTCGCAATGTGACGAACATGACTGGCCATAACTATATTGTCTCATGTGACAAATACAACCTCATCATCCTAATGTGATGAACATATCCTCATCGTCTTTGACACAGATATCTTGTCCATGGATATCTTGTCCTCATAATGTGACAAACAATGTTGTGTCATCGCACTGTGATGAACATAGCCCTGTTGTCGAAATAAATATCCTATCATTGCTATGTGATGAACATACAACATTTATTTTCATCACATAGTCATTCAACATACAATGAACACATGACATTTAAGTTCATCACATTACCACTATTTACTTAAATGACCTGTCATTGCAATGTGATGAACATAAACCCATCATCCCGATATCCCTGTCATCGTCAATATGTGAAAAACAATATAGTGTCGTCGCAATGTGATGAACACAACCCTGTCACTGAAACGTGATGCAAATATCCTGTCATCATATTGTGATGCAAATATCTTGTTGTCGCAATCCGACGAACTTATCCCCTCCCTTGCAATGTCACGAAAATAACAATATTGTCACGATACAAAGAACATAGCCTCGTCATCACACTGTCATCAACATAGTTTCATTGTTTCAATATTATGTGAATATCATGTCGTGATAATGTAGTAATCACTTCCAAATTTCACTATTTGAATGTCATTCATAGTCTTGGTCAACTATAGTCATGGCGAGCCATGGACACCTATGGAACACAACTTTCAAACATGGTTAACCATTTTCAACCATGGTCAACCATAGTTAACCACGGTCATGGTCAACCAAGGTCAACCATAGTGAAGGTCATCCATAGTGAACGTCAACCATAGTGAAGGTCTACAAAAGTTAACCATGGTGAAGGTCTATCGAAGTTAACCATGGTCATGGTCAACTAGAATTAACCATGCCAGCCATAGTGAACCTTTCCTTCCCAAAGTCAACAAATTTCTACCAAAGTAAATGATGATCATGGCCAACTAGAGTCAAGCATGGTCATTGTAAATTAATATATTATCATCATCACATATCCATTCAACATACGATGAACATATGACATTTATGTTCATGACATTGCCACTTTTTACTTAAATGACCTGTCATTACAAAGTGATGAACATAAACCCCTCGTCCCAATATCCTTGTCATCCTCAATATGTGAAAAACAATATACCATCATTGCAATGTGATGAACATATCCCCGTCATTGCAATGTGATGCAAATATCCTATAATCATATTGTGATGCAAATATCTTGTCGTCGTAATCTCACGAACTTAGTCCCTCCCTTGCAATGCCACAAAAATAGCCATATTGTCACAATATGACAAACATAGCCTCATCATCACAATGTCATCAACATATATTCATTGTCGCAGTGTTATGTGGATATCATGTCGTCATAATGTGACAAACACTTCCAAATTTCACTAGTTGAATGTCATCCATAGTCTTGGTCAACTATTGTCATGGTCATGCATGATCATCAATCGAAAAAAACCATCAAACATGGTTAACCATTGTCAAACATGGTCAACCAACGTCAACCACGGTCATAGTCAACCAAGGTAAACCATAGTCAAGGTCATCCATAGTGAACGCCAACCATAGTTAAGGTCTACAAAAGTTAACTATGATGAAGGTCTATGGAAGTCAACCATGGTCACGGTGAGCCATAATTAACCATGTCAACCATAGTGAACTTTTTCCTTCCCAAACTCAACATAGTTCTACTAAAGTTAACCATGATCATGGCCAACCATAGTCAAGCATGGTCATTGTAAATTAATGTATTAACGTATTAATACTTTAATAATGTATTTATTAAGTTATAACTACTTTAATAATGTATTACTAAAGTATTGATACCTTTTTCATGTATTAATTCTTTAAAATTGATTTTTTATATCAATATTATGAATATTAATATTTTAGTGTATTTATTTTTTTTTGTTAATTTGTTTGGACCTTCTTGGCAGTGGGATTAACCTTTGGCTTGAGAAACCACGACTCAGGGGAATCTAATCCATCAAAATCGCTCGGGGATCACCCCAGCCTCAGCCACACCAACCCTTAACATGGTTGGATTTTTTGTCCCCGTAGGTTTTGAACCGGTGACTTTTCAACACGGAGTGGCTTAACAACACACTCCATCACCAATTCTCCTACACCTCAGGGACTTTTAAAATTTGAAGGACATGGGGGTGGGCTTTGATCCACTTATGTGTGCACAGGTCACGATACCATTTAATATGGTATCTCTGGGTGCAACTACATGCTCGACCACTACCTCAAGGTGTCCCCATGGCTCCAGGTAAAGCCCTCACGAGAATTGAACCTTCCCCAATGGTGAAAAACTCTTCGCATTCCACCATTGGATCCAACCCCTTTGGGCTTAATATTTTAGTGTATTAATAATATTAATAGATACATTATTAATAATGTATTTAATGAATAAATTAATTAATGTATTAATGTATAAATTATTTAATACTTTAGATAATTAATAATGTATTTAATGCATAAATTAATTAATTTATTAATATATAAATAAATTAATACTTTACATTATAAGTTACATTATTAATGTATTAATACTTTAATAAGTATTTATTAA
>JZKD02S1736559.1:1410165-1420337 GCA_000966675.3 Picea glauca | reverse complement strand
TTTAACATAATACAAAGTCTCATATTGATTTGCAGGAGTTGGGGCTAAGCGAGGCACGACTGGAAAATGTCGTACAAATACTCAAAGACGTAAGAGACTTATGGGGAAAAAGCCCACCATCGACCTTGCATAAAGGCCCAAGCGTCTCTAGGGAGCATGCTCCAAAACTTACAAGCAACTTGCTCCAAAAAAATTTACAAGAATGCCAACGTCGGTGGCTGAGGGAAATACGTTTGTAGTGTCAACGACACATGCCTCTATTTAGGTTTTAGGTAAATAGCTCTCGCTTTGAGGGAAATACATTTGTAGTGTGAGTCACATAGGCCTCTATTTAGGTTTTAGGTAAATAGTTCTTTAATTTCAAACTTTGAGGTTCTGTCATTAGGTTTTAGGTAAAAATCGCTTTAACTTGAAACTTTAATTTTTGATTTTGTGCAATGGTGGTTGACCATTTAACATTTACTCAAATATGCATCCCATTTAGGGTTGGAATTTGGATCTCTCTTTACTTGTCAAACAATTATTTTTTTAGGTTTTGGGTGTCTATACTAACCGTCTATGAACATTATGTACCCTCCAATAATGAAAGTTTGATGAGAAATTAACTCTTCATGAGGAATGTCTCTCTTGAAACAAAAATGCGAATCTCAAGTTGTTTCTGGTAGACATGAAAATTCAGCACCCAATTAAATTTAAATCCAAAATGAATCACCCTATCCATCCAAGGCTAACCTCCACTCATGCACAAATAAAAGTGAAAGAAGGTGGGGATTAGGATTCAAACCCATGTTTGAGAGAACCTAGAAGGAGGATATGAAATTCAAACCAACATACTCCACACAATCACCTTCAAATGGGTGTGAGAAAATGTGACACCATTTTTGTATTAAAAAAAAATCTAACCAAGGCAAGGCCCATCACCCCACACATATATGGAAGGTTTTATTAAAAGAATATAAATCGAAAATGACCACTAAAGGAACCCAACACCCGCTGCAGGTGAAATAGAATGGCATAACAAGGTTGTTGAGCATGAAAGTCATTTGTTTGAAAATCAAATTATTAGCAATGGCTTGTCGGCCTCTGTAATACCAACATCTCACGCAGGGAAAACTTCCCCCTCATTTTTTCCTATAATATTCTTATCCCCATTTATTCTCCTGAAAAGTCTCAGGGAAGGGACGCATTGCAAAGTAGGAGCGACAAGCCATGAAGATTAATAAATCAAATATAGGTTATGATGAAGATCTGTTGATGGCCATCAATGGATACTATTATTATCGATTGAGTCTCAATTGATTATATATAAAGAGGAAAATCTAATCACATAAAAGAGAATCAATATCATTTCCCATGCTCAATGATCGATAGCCCAGTAAAGGAAATGGAGAAAAAATCTTAAAAAATACCAAAAACACCATAGTCAAAGTCAACATTCTGTGAAAATACATTCACATGGTGTTCATTGAACATGTTTCCATTTGGAGACACTAATTCCAACTAATTAATTATTGAATATTATAGCCATGATGTGTTTCCATATGACAACCTGCGAAATTAATCTCGTAAAAAAATTTCTAAAAGAGATGCAGTACCTGAAACTAGTAAAAATTTTATCACCTTGAGTACGAGTTGAGCTCCAATTTCCTCGATCAAATTAATGCACTCTGAGTCGTGGTAAATCTAAAACAAATTGTCTTATTGGGAAGTGGATTTCAATGTTCGCTAATGTACATTGGAGACTCCACAATGCAACTGCGAGTTTGCAATGGTGATGGATATTGGAGACTCCACATTGGAAGTCTGCAATGGTGGTAAATTCAAAACAATTTGTTGGCATAGGAAGATAATGGGCATTGGAGACTTTGTAATGTAAGTCTGCAAAATTCAATGTGTATTGTCAGGTCCAGTTCAACGTGAAAAGATGAAGCATAGATAGAATTGACGCAACACACTGCACTATTGACGTGCATTATATTAATAAGAACATTTATTATTACAGAATATGGTTACAATAAGTTACGGAGTTACCGACTCATGTAATAATAAATTAACTAATTAACTAGTTACATAAGGATGTAATTATGTTTTCTTAACAATCCCCCTTAATTACATCCAGGAAAAAACTATAACTATCACCAACTTCCCATCCTTAATCATAACTTGAAACCCCATTAAACATAACTTGGTCCCACATTCTGAGATTAAAATCTCATACTTTCCCCTGTTAATTGAAGAATCAAATTCTCCGATTCAAGTGGACTTAATACCACATTCCTTCGATTAAAGTGGAATTAATACCACATTCTTGCCATGGATAGTGCCTCAAGATGATTGAAACAAGGGACAGACTACATGATCACATACAGATCTATGTAGTCCTGACTCAATCAGGTCTTACAAAATATGGGGAACACAATTTTCTTATAGAAAAGAGTACAACTTGGACCAAAAACCTTAGACCAAAAAACAACCTTAGACCAAAAAAATTACTGGAATTTCTATTGGGGTATCGGCTACAATTGAACGTGCATCCCTCAAATTATAAAATTTCATTTCATATTATTATATTTGTTGGTGAATGAAAAAACCAAAAAATTTAACCAAAATTTAGTTGTATTTTGTTGCATTCTCTTCTCCACTTTTACTTTATGTTTGTGCCCAGGTTTCTTCTTCGTGGTTTTTCAGTTTCCTTTCTTTCTCAAGGTGAGGTTTTCTGCATGCAATTTTTACTGCTCAATAATGAAGAAACATTTTCCATAAAATGTCTCAGTGTCAGTTATATTTTCTCTTCAAAAATAGAAGATGAAATACTTTTGTCTGGAGAATTATTTTCCCTAGAAGCCTTGATTTTCCGTCTTGCAAACTATCTTCTCCATGGAAATTCTTCTTCACTGGAATATGCTTCTCTGATTCACTGATATTAGTTCTCTATTTGGCCGACTGGAATCTGCTTTGTCTATTCACTGAACTTGCTTCACTCTTTGAAACTTTATTAATAAATGCCAAAATAAATCTTATCACCATGTGTGTTCCTTGTAAAGGCCCCAACCGTTACGACACAAAAATGACGTACAACAGGTAATTTTTTTTTTAAGCATTAGGAAAATAATTTCAATAATAAAATCATAGAAACACAACTCGACGACATCATAATGAATGAATTACACTCGACACATCATTGTAATAAATCACGTCGCAACCGACACGTCCATAATTTAGTAACGAATTATAATCAACCATCATCATAAATGAATGATGAAACAAAGTAACAACATCACCCACTTCTCATCATTGACACAAGTAACAATGCAATCAATGCACCAATGAAGGATAGCGACTCATAAATATAAAAGGCATAACAAATTAGCACATCAATCTTGGAGCAAATTAAGACAACACTCATCAGATAAAGATTATAAAATAACTACCCACCCATCCTACCCTACAAGGTTAGGATCTCCAGGACACATAAGAAATTCTCAAGCCCAAGTTCCCCTCGATTTTAACCATTTAAGGTCTCAGGGATAGCGACTATTCTGAGGAAAAAGGAGGTGTCTACATCCCACCCTCCACAATCAAGTCCAAACTGACTAAGATAAATAACATCATCAACGATCATCCAAGAGAAAATGAATTCTAACAAACCAACACATGTAACATAAAATTTCATGGAGCAGCAAAACTAAAATACTAAATCCATCTAGCAACGACATAAGTCAAGGCACAATAATCTACTTATTTGACTTTTTTAGGCACGAACAAACATCTCCTTAACTTCCAGGCGCGTGATTAAATATTTCATCAAATTAAAATAATCAACATCATTATCAAGGTAAGCACATGATCCATTTACCAGATTAACGTATTCACTTATTGATCATTGCACGCAAATAATCCAATCATAAGGAAATCGTACTGCAACATGGTGACAAACGCATTAGTAAACTAAGTCGTAAAAATTTATGCGTAAACTTAGATCATAGCTCAAGAAACCTAACAACTATTCATCATCATCATCCAAAGCGCAAGATAGAAATATTCCACACCATCATACATGACATAAAATCCATTACGCAAGAAGTTCAAAAATCATTAACCATCATACATTGTATGGAATCCATAAACGAAAGAAATCTAATAAAAATCAAGCTATTTCAACGATGCAAGGTAAATACATTCATTACATTTTATCGTGCAAGGGTCTAATATCTAACCATCATAAAAATCCATGATTACAAGAAGTAAAAAACCAACAACCAGACATTGTATTGACTATTCATTGTGCGCAAGAAGAAAAATATAAACATTATACAATACCTCCCTCAATACCTTAGATTTTCATACACGCAAGAAATAAACTAAGTTTAAAACCATCATTCAAGAACAAACTAAATAACTAAACATCTAAAACGATCATTCAATACATTAAATTCATGCATGCAAAAAATAAAAGTAAATCTAAGTGAACATGCATCCACATCATATATTGCGCAAGAGTACCCAAGGCTTTTTATTCCATGGCACAAAATAAATCTAATGTTGTAATTGATCTTACTTTTCAATGATTACAAGGTGCTAAGGGAATCTAAAAATATTTAAACAGTATTTTCACATACAAATCATTTGTGCAAGAGACTCAAGTGCTTTGCTTAACCACTTCTCTATAAACATTTACTAAAACAACATTAATAATGACCCTTCATAAAAAACAGTTAATAAAAACCGACATTTAATAATGGAAATTATTAAAAACATTTAATAATAACCGAACATTAATAACACTTATACAACATTAATAATAATCGTTCATCATAACAGTTAATTAAATAGACATTAATGATGAACATTATTATTATCATTAATAATAACATTAATAAATGCTTATGCAACCATTAAAATAACCATTTGTTTTATCATTTAATAAAAGGAAAAATTTAAAGATGAACATTTATTACAAGCTTACATTAATGATGAACATTATTACAAGCTTTAATAACATTAATAAAGAAAGGAAATACACAACAAAAACATAGAGGCAACATGCCCGTGTGTTGGGCATTTTTCTTGCTCACACGTAGAGTTTAATCACATCAAATAAACAAGGAAAGAAACAAAAAAAACGTAGAGGCAACATGCCCCTATGCTATCATTTTTTCTTGCTCACGTGCAGAGTTTGTTCACATTAATAAAAAGAGGAAAGACATGGCAAAAACGTTGAGGCAACATGCCTCTATGTTGGGCGTTGTTTGCTAACATGCAGATTCTTTTCACATAAAAAATAAACAAGGAAGGACACAACAAAAACGCAGAGGCAACATGACCCTATGAAGGGAATTTTTCTTGCTCACACATAGATTTTAATCACATCAAAATAAACAATGAAAGGAACAAAAAAAACAAAGAGGCAACATGCCCCTATGGTGGGCATTTTCTTTTTTCTCACACGCATAGTTTTTTTTCACATCAAAATAAACAAGGAAAGACACAAAAAAAATGCAGAGGAAACATGCCCCTATGCTGGGCATTTTTCTTGCTCACATGTAGAGTTTAATCACATCAAAGTAAACAATAAGTACACATCAAAAAAGAAGAGGAGACATGCCCCTATGCTGTGTGTTTTTCTTGCTCACACACAGAGTTTAATCACATCAAAATAAACAACGAAGACACAAAAAAAACACAGAGGAGATATGCCCCTATGATGGAAGACACAACAAAAACTAAGAGAGGGACTATTCGCAACCATATCAGACAACCATTACAAATCCATCAACAAAAAATTTGACTAACTAATTTACAACTTCAACTTAAAAAAATTGTGTACCATAATCCGACTGACGATTTGCTGATGTTCTTATGCTATTGTTGATCCTCCTCACTATGTCTTGCTAATCATTGAGACCTCACTGGTACATCCCAACCAATGTTAGGGGTACTCTTCTACTGCTAATCCCCCCGAGCTGCAAAGGGGCCAAACACAGAAACCAAAGAAAGATAGCTCCCAGCTCGCCTTGCTAGGTCGAGCTACCACTCTCTATCTAAGTTGGGTATCTATTCAACAGAAAAAAAATACGACAGCATAAAATTGTCCATACGAGTCATTATCCATTCCCCTTCTCTGCCATTTCGTTTATAGATTTCTTCTTAGTGACACTTCCATTTTCACATTAAATTCGTTTTATTAAAAATTAATTAGGAAAAAATTATCCCACATACACTTGTCACCCGATCACTTAGTTGCACAGGAATTTCATTTAATTAATTTTCCAATTTCCCTCACCAACCTAAAATCGTTCCTAAAAACACTCCTTGGTGTCTCTTTATTCCAAGATATTCCCTTAATGACTGATTCCTTTCTTAAATATTAGTTGAGTTCTAATTTGGAAAGTTGTCTAGACGAGATTCCCTGATATGTTCCACATTCATTTTGCATTTAATTTTCCTCTTTTTGTCTAAGTTCTAAATTAATGAGTTTTTCACATAACCAATAATTAAATTTGTGATAAATTCTTTATCCTTTAAATTTTAAATTGATTTTTTTCTTCATCCCCCCTTTATTAATTAATTAATTAGTTTTAGTCCTTATACCCCAATTAGACCTATGCTTTGATTTCAACTAGCCTTGGCAAAATAGTTTTTAAGGGAAATTTTATAATTATTAAACTTTACTCATACAACATTTATTTTAAGGCTAACCAAGTCAAACTAAGATATAATTTTCTAGGCACCTAGGTCCATTGACTCACATGTGTTTAAAAAAAAAATTGTGATGTACCCTTCAAGACGCACTACATGATTCAAGGGTGCCACACGCCTTTAATCATGTTTCATTTATGTGGTGTGCCCTTCAAGACGCACTACATTCTCAAAGGGTGCCACTTTCCTTTTGACTGATTTTGGTAGACGTCCAACCCTTGGAGTCAAAAATCTGTCAGGTGACCTTGTGGGAGAATAAGGGCCTCTAAGGAATAAGGACCTTTATTTATTGTGCATCCCTTAGAATCTTCATGAGCATCTGTCTTAGTCTTCCCTCATGGAATCGTGGATCTCTCGAACTAGCTAATCATTAACCTACAGTTCGAGCCATGGAGGGAGTGCTAGTAGGTTGTGGCTTGGTTGTTTCCACACCTCTCCCTCAATATTTGTAGTTGTCATGCATGGCCCATTTACTCCTAATGTGAATCTGATTAACAAGCAATCGTCAACTTGCATCCATCAACAAAAACATGTCAACAATCCATAAACAACATCATAATATACCCAGTAATATGTCACATATGCAATAAGAGAAATATTCAAACCATATACAGTCCACTCCCTAACTCGATCCAGAGTCCAAGGAGGTCCATATATTCCATCGACATCCTCAATCTGTCAAGAGTCCCGCACACTTAGGAGAAACTAGTCAATAACACATGTCTATACATAATAACATAACATAACATCAGAATCCACAATCTCATCATCAGAATCGATAAGCCAAGCAGTCAATCATATAATTAATCGGATCACTTTCACTCATGTGTCCTTGAAGAATAAATCACATCAAGTTTGTGAAAAAGTGGGATGTTACATACACCCCCTCTTGTTTTAAACTTTGTCGTGAAGTTTCACAGTATACAAGTGCAGAAATAAAGTATCTACCAATATCTTAATGTATATATATCAAACAAAAATGGAAATTGTTGACTTATATCATATGTGTCCTCCCAATAAGCTGAGTGAGGACTATAATTGTCCCACTGGACCTTGACCTGATTGATTGTTCGATGTTGTATTTGTTGAATGCGATGCTCTAGTATGTAGATTGGCTCCATCGTGAGCGCACCCTCGTCGGATACTTGCAAGGAAATCATGTGAATCACATGTCTAGGATCACTAACATAATGTCTCAAAACAGATATGTGAATAACATCATGCATACACCTCAAAGAATCAAGTAAGGCTAGTCGATAGGCCACGAGCTCCTTCCTTTACACAACCTAGAAAGGTCCCAAAAACCTAGGAGACAGTTTATCCCCCTTTCCAAACTTGATCGAACTCTTGTGTAGTTTCACCCCAAAGAAGACTAGATCGGCAACTTCATAACTACGGTCAGTGCGATGCACATCAGAATAACTATTCTTCATATCCTGCACTTCCTTGATCCTTTGTCTTATGTTTTTCATTTTCTCTTCCATTTGTTGGATCTCTTCTGGTCCTAACAAGACCCTATCCCAAATTCGATCCCAACTCAAAGGCATCCGACACGGTCGCCCATAAAGAAACTCAAATGATGCCATCTTAATGGTGCTTTGATAACTATTGTTGTATGAAAATTCTACCAGTGGTAAAAACTCATTGTCAACATACCAACCACGTTTATTATTCCTATATTGTAGAGAGAGTGTGCATTCTTCATTTTTATACTGATTCTTCTTTATTATCCATGTTCTCTAATGAGATTATTGTATGTCGCTGTTGTTAATATCTTGTGATTCTCTAAGAGTAATTGTCATTCTACAATATTTGGTCACGTGTCCAAAGTTATTGCACTTGTAGCATTCCACTTTAGTGCTCAATGATTCAAACATGTTGTAGCTTCTTATCTATGTTTCACTAGACCTTCTTGGATAACCATTTTGTGTATGAATTTCAAAGTTGTTTTTGTTCCTAGTATTAGCTCTGCAATTTACAACTTTATGTCGACAACTATTGCATGCATAACATAAACCAAACAAGATAATTTGATACCTAGGATTTGAATATCTTCTAAAAGGAGTTACTCTTATGAATCGTTCTTCTTCCTGAGGCCTGTTTTTTTTAACTGTCGTTGATTCTGAAATCTGAATCTTCTTGGTGCGCTAGTAAATTTGGGTCATTTTGCGATGACTATTTTGAAGCTTTTGCAACGTTATGTCATGGATATTGCGACGAATCTTGGGTCTCCCAAACGTTGCTTCATGTGAAATGGAAAGTGCAACGAACCTGAAACGATGTCGCAAGAGCGACAAAATTATAAATTTGTCACAAAAGAGACAAAGAAAAGATATCATCACTAGAGAGAGAAAGTAGGTAAATCGTCGAAAGAGCGACAAGCAAGGGAAATCATCGCAAGCATGACTAGCGATGAAAATCATCGCAAGAGAGACAAGGTAGGGAGTTCTCCTGACGAAAAACAAGAGGGGAGTTCATCGCAAGAGTGATAGGTTAGAGATATCATCGCAAGATCAAAAATATAGGGAGATCATCGCATGAGCGGTAACATAGGGATATTGTCACAAGAGCGACAAACTTAAGAAATATTGTGATGAATTAGCTATCGAATATATCGTTGCAAGAGAGACGAGAACAACATATCTTGCGATGAAATTTCTATACAATTGTTCGTCGATTGTATAGAAATTCCGTCGCAAGATTTCTTGAGGTCATCTCTCTTGCAATGAAATATATTTATTTTAAAAAAATAAAAAAAATGATGCCCTTATTCACACAACTTTTGGGTGGTATATCTACACTATATGCATGCACGTAATGGGGGAAATATCTATGATAACCTCTTTTGGTCAATTTCAAGGTTTAACTAGGTTGATAACAACAAGTTTGAGGTCATGTGATGATGGAAAGGGGCTTCAAATGAGGGTTATGCATGCCAATTATGATGTATTCATGTGTAACTATTAAAAATGGTGCAAGTGAGCAACTTTAAGGTGATGACACCCTCATCCTCAAGACTATAGCCTATTGATAAATGTCACCTACAATTATACATGTGTATGATTTCTCAACTATTTTGGGTGAAACAAGGTGTTATGATTGCACACTAAGGAGGTCCTCCAAGTGAAGTTTTTTCATGGATAGAGTGTTGGTAAGAATGTGCAACATAAGAAAATTGTTTCCATGATAGAACCAATTATTCCTAGTAGAAGGAGGTCATTCACACATCCTCTTGTGGAATTTATACATGATAACATATCTTGTTGGAGTCACACTGAACAATAAAACTAGAATTCTACTGGGATTCGTTAACTTCCAATATAGATTGTATCCAAGTATGAAAATGCAAGAGACTTGAAATCTAAAGATGGGAATGAATTCTGAGTGAAGAGTTGGATCTTAATATTGCTTAGAGCTTAGAGTCAATGAGGATACTTTTGTAATGAAGGAAAAAGAAAGCTAGGAACTAGAGA
>JZKD02S1736559.1:1382828-1403339 GCA_000966675.3 Picea glauca | reverse complement strand
ATCGACGATCTTCAGCACGGGTGCGTGGGTCAGTAGATGTTTCAGGGTTTGAAATCTTTCTTCACATTTTTGTGTCCATGTAAATTTTGTCCCCTTTTTCTGGAGGGCAGTGATTCGACAACCAATCTTGGAGAATCCTTTTATAAATCTCCTATAGTATCATGTTAATCGCATAAAGGATTTGATATCTAAAACGTCCTTTGAGGTAGGCCATTCCATGATAGACTTGATTTTGTCAGGGTCTACTGCTACTCCTTCTTCAAATAGGACATGGCCTAAGTAATGTATTTGCTTCTGGACGAATTCACATTTGTTGAATTTGGCATAGAGATGATGTTCTCTTAGCACTTACAGCACAAGTCTAAGATGTTCTTCATGTTCTTCATGCTCTTCTCCATTCTTGGAGTAAATTAATATATTGTCAATAAAAACCAGCACAAATATGTCTAGGAATTTGCTGAGTACATTGTTCATCAAGCACATGAAAGTGGCAGGGGCATTGGTTAACCCAAATGGCACTACCACAAACTCATAGTGACCATACCTCGTCCGGAAGGCAGTTTTATGGATGTCTTCACCCTTGATTCGGACTTGATGGTATCCTGACCTCAAGTCAATCTTTGAGAAAATAGACGCGCCCCCCAATTGATCGAACAGGTCATTGATCCTGGGCAAGGGGTACTTATTCTTTATAGTTACCTTATTGAGTTGTCTATAATCTATACATAGTCTAAGGGTACCATCCTTCTTTTTCACAAATAGGATGGGTGCTCCCCATGGAGACACGTTGAGTCGGATATAGCCCTTATCCATCATTACTCTCAATTGCAATTTGATTTCAACTAGTTCAGGTGTGCTCATCCGGTAGGGTGTCCTAGACACCGGCACCGCTCCTAGCGCAAGTTCTATCGAGAAGTCAATGTCCCTTATCGGAGGTAGACTCGGTACCTCTTCCGGAAATAAATCTCTGTATTCTCTCAGGGTAGGGTGGTCTTCGAGGCTTGGTTTGTCACCTTCAATTGTTTTCAACACCTGTATTGCATATAGGGGACATCCTTTTTGGCAATACCTTCTCATTTGTAGATCTGATATTTGTCTCACCGAGACAGGTTTTCGGATCCCTTGAAGGGTTATCCTTTTTCCTTCTTTACTTACACATTCTAAGGTTTTATGGTAACAGTCCAATCTAGCTTTATGGGCGGCTAGCTAGTCCATACCAATCAATAGATCATATGATCCCAGGGGTAATATGTTAAGGGTTACTTAGGTGTGGAATTCACCCAACATTAAATGGCAGGCTGGTATGACCTCTACTACCCTTCTTTTGGTGCCAGTGGCTAATTGTACCAACCATGGCTTAGTAGGTTTATGTGGCTGTAGTTTACACCTATCAACAGTCTTAGGGGCTATATAACTCAAGTTTGAAGCAGGGTCAATCAAAATAGACACTAGATGGTTGGAAATCATACCTTCTATTTCCACCACTGAAGCTTGGTGGTCGGATCTGCATAAATTTGCGGCACACTTCTGGCCACATCATTGACTGTGGTATCTTCCTGTATGTTGTAAATTCTTCGACTATTTTGTTGTCGGTGTGGGCAGTCTCTCAGTAGATGTTCTTCTCTGCAACCCCAACATTTCAAAGGTTCTCTCTTTGGGTTATCATCCTTCACTGGTACAGATCCAAAAGTTTTATTTCCGCCCAAGGAGGGAAATTTCTGTTGGTGTACACTCTGGGCTAGGAAGCTCATCCTTGAGTTCTTCTTATAGTTCTTAAATCTTGGGGATCTAATCCCCTTTCTCTAAAATCCTGAACTATTCTTCGGTTTCTAGCCTTCGCGAGGTTATATCCAATGCCCAAACTGTTCATGACAATATCTTGCCTTTCGGATAGTGCCTTCTAGGGTCTTTGGCTCATCAAACTCAATTATGTTCTGATAGTCCTTAGGTAGTCCATTGATGAAACATTTCACATTGTCATTTTCATCTTTTATATAAGGTACATACTTTAGCAACTCGAGGAATCTGCTGACATATTCCTCTATAGTGAGTTTCCCCAGTTTGAGTTCATAGAATTCTTTAGTCTTTTCGTCAAAATATTTTTCAGACAGATACTTCTTCTGGAAGTATTTCTCAAACCGTTCCCAAGACAGGTCCTCTTCGTGAACCCCTTTCACATTATTAAGTTCTTCCCACCAAATGGAAGCCTTTCCATTCAAGTTGAAGGTGGCCACTCAGGCCTTCAAATTTTTTGAGAAGTCATGGACTCCGAAATATTTCTTTAGTCCAAGCAGCCAAGCCTCTGCTTCCTCTCCCTTCTTTATTTCACCATCGAAGGAGGGTGGTTTGGCCTTCCTGAATTATTCGAATTTATGACCCTTGGAAAGATTTCGCTTCTTCTGTCTTCTTTGGGAATAAGAACTAGTTATGCTGCTAGAAGAGCCCTCCGAACAGTTAGCTTCCTTCCCAAAGGAATTGTCCACCGCTTATCCTTTACCTCTGGGATGGACCTTTTTTGAGGTCCTCCTCTCAGTGTGGCCACTGATATGACCATGTTTATGTATTTCAGGATCATGTTGCATTTGTCTTTGTAGGTCGGATAAGCTCTGCAGTAAAACTGCATTAATTTCTATTTACTTCTCTTGTTCTTTCATCATCCTCTCATTGTCAGCCTTGCAGCTTTGTAATTCGACCATGAGGCTCCTCATAGTCTCAGCTAGATCTAGAGGGGTCCCTATTGCCCTCCTTTTGTAAAACTCTTCATCTCTATTGTGGGAGCCTTCCCCCACCTCTTGGTGAGTCACCATTCTATGCGTCTGTAATTTCCCACGGCTGATCGACTGCTTTGTGTGCAAAAGAAAAGCGTTGGTTGTTAGTCAATATTTATATTCATTTATAACCAGTACATAATTCATATTTTTCATATGCACACACACAATAGGAGTTTTCATTCTTAACTTCGACTTTTGATTAAGAAGGTTAAGACAGGGGGTTACTCTTTTTAGGAGTGTTTTGAACAGAGCTCCTGCGCAACTCGTTCATGAGCCCAAGCAGGCCAAGTGTTGTAACCATGCTTTGATACCAATTTGTAACACACCCACCACGGGGCTAGAAAATTTTTGGATTTCTTTCCTTATTCTCGAGGAACAACACTCCCCGAGATCCTAAGGAGCCTAGCGCAGACCCTCCTTTCCCTTTAAAGTCCCTCATATGACCGTGGCTATGCCCACAGTCCTTACTGAGAAGGCACTTTTGCTATTGTGATATGGGGAGTCGTGAAGCAAGCGATCCCTTGCTCTCTTGAATTTCGAAGGGCCGAAACCCGAAATGGATCTAACCGCTTATCAAGATTAACAGCAACCCGGAATAAGTTCGGTACTTTACCATTCGTATTTTCCGCCATCGGGATTTCGGGATGTGTGACGACAAGAGGTCTCGCACCTGGGTTTCCTGGGAGCCGAAACTCCGAAACACCAAACTCTAAATATGCTCCATTATTTTGGGGTTTCCTCCCTCAAGATTTCGGGATGTGCGACGACAGTAGGTCTCGCACCTGGGTTTCTCGAGAGTTGAAACTCTAAAACACCAAACTCTAAACATGATCCACTATTTTGGGGTTTCCTCCATCGGGATTTCGGGATGTGTGACGACAGGAGGTCTCGCACCTGGGTTTTCTGGGAGCCAAAACTCCGAAACACCAAACTCTAAATAAGCTCCACTATTTCGGGGTTTCACAAGTCGGGACTTCAAAACTTGCGAGTACAAGGGAACTCTCCCTTGGATATTCCGGATGCCGAAAAACCGAAATATCGGGATTTAGCCACACACTGTCATTTCAGGATTTCGCATGTCGAGATTTCGGGACTTACAAGTACAAGGGAACTCGCCCTTGGGTATTTCGAGTACCAAAATGCCGAAATATCGTAACTTATCTGCACGCTATCATTTCGGGATTTTGCAAGTCAGGGTTTTGGGACTTGCGAGTACAAGGGAACTCGCCCTTGGGTATTTCGGGTACCGAAATGCCTAAATATCGTAACTTATCCGCACGCTATCATTTCGAGATTTCGCAAGTTGGGTTTTCGGGACTTGCGAGTATAAGGGAACTCTCCCTTGGGTATTTTGGGTATCGAAATGCCGAAATATCGTAACTTATCCACACGCTATCGTTTTGGGATTTCATAAGCTGGGGTTTCGGGACTTGTGAGTACAAGGGAACTCGCCCTTGGGTATTCTGGGTGCCGAAACACCGAGATGTCCTAACCCATCCACCCATTGTCATTTCGGGATTTCATGAGTCGAGGTTTCGGGACTTGCGAGTACAAGGGAACTCGCACTTAGGTACCCTGGGTGCCGAAATACCGAAATGTCGAAGTCTAAGAGGACCATTCTCTCTCGTGCAGGGTTTTAAGACTTACGCCATAAAATCCTCCAGCAGATCCTTAGATAAACCTTCGAAAAGGGTGTCCTTGTGGGGAGATCTATCCAGGGCATTACTTGAGATAGATAAGGGAATAAATTTCCCGAGAACAGACTTGAAAAGTGAATCCGTTCAGAACATATATATGTGTGTGTGTGTGTGTGTGTGTGTGTGTGTGTGTGTATTTACATAAGCCATAGGTGGTCTTTCCAATATAAGCATACAACCATTATTTCTGATCAAAACACCATACAGACAGTCTTATACTGAAACCATTCATAATTGCACAAACCATGAACATACATGTCAGAATATTAATTTCAAGATATGAGATATAACACTTATCAGAAAAACACCAGGTTTGATGCAACCGCTGAGAAGGGTTCTCATTTCCACCCAATCGTAGGCTCAGTGATTCTGAATGGATTTACCACTAGCCACCCCTGAGCTTAGACCACAATGTTGTGAGACTAAGTCTCTATTCGTCAAAAGTCAAGAACGAAGGTTACTTTCCTTCTTCTCTGCTTATCAATCACTCTGTATATTTTTCTAGAGTCCTTCTGATTTCTCCCCTCTTGCGATCTCTGTCGTGACTGCCCCCTTCCACACCTCTTTTCTGCCTTTTATTTTCCAATGAGGTTGCGTGTGGCATGAACTTCCCTGCGGTGGTCAAGTCTGAGGCTTCCACAGATGGGCAGTTCACCCTCATCCCTTATTAACTCATGAGGAGCCTCTTCACCTACCAACCTGGGGAGTAATTCATTTCGGGGCCAGCGAGCCGCTCTTAATATTCAAGCCAGTGAAGACCAAATATGGTATTGGTTTCGGTGGAATTTAACGCCACCATTCCAGGTGCCTTCCACCACCTTTCATCAGCCACCATGGTCTCTTTTCAACACATCCCTCTCCCAGCAGTCCTACAACATATATTCATAACATTATTTACATTTGTCAACCTTTTATACTAAGGTCCATTCAAAATCACACATTCACATCTTTGAGTCTACCATGGTTCTTGGCCAGTATAGTTATTTTTTCAGACTAGGGGACACAGGGTGTTACAGTCCCCCATGTCAAGGATTGGTGGGAGACTTACTGTGAAAAAAAGGACACTAAGGAATCTACAATATTTTTGGTCGCACCCACTTGGGATTCTTCCAGGGATGTTATTAAGGAAAATTACTACCCTATTGGAAGCTACAATGACCAGTATATAAAATGGATCTACAAATTCCTCACAACAAAAGTAGGACAAAGGAGGCCCCAACCCACAGAACAAAGGACAAAGAAAGGATGGGCCTCCTCAGGACAACCAGTCCAAGTCGAAAACAAAGAAGGGTAATGAGAAGATGAAGAAAGACATTAGTAAGTTGTGTGAATTCCATAAAATCCCCTGGCATAACACCGATGAATGTCGCTCGAAATAGTCATTGGTGGTTGAGATGAAAGCCTCAGAGTTAGATGTTGGTTTTGACTCTGAATCAAATCTAGAAAATGGGAAGTGAATCATATAGGCAGAACTCAGTGCCATTGTCTCTACCACCAAGGTCCATCCAAGTGAACTAGAAGAACTAGAGGAAAGTGAACTCCTTTTTCACTCACAGATGTGGGTGAAGAGTGCTCCATTGCATTTCATTGTCGATAGAGGAAGTCAAAATAACCTGACCTTGGTAGAGGTCGTCAAGCAGTTGAACCTGCTAACAACACCACACCCGTATCCCTGCACCATTGGGTGGCTTTGCCAAGGAAGAGATATCCACATCAGCCAACAATGTCGTCTGCCCTATGGCATCAATCCCTTCAAGGATGAGGTATTGTGTGATATTTTCCCCCTTGAAGTTTGTGATGTTATTTTAGGCCACCACACTTGTGGAAATGACATGTTGTATATGATTATAGACCTTGTAGTGTTATTATTACTTTGGGTAGACAATTGTACATGATACCATAGGTATCTCTGCCTATCGACATTTCTTTGATCTCTACTACGCAATGCGGGAATGTAATTTCCGAGACCGTGAACTTTGTCTTCTTCATGATTCACTCTCAAAGTGAACAGAATATCGTAGCCACATCCATGGCCTCTACATAGGGCCCCTCCATGTAGCAGAAGAAAGTGGACAAGATCGTGGAAGAATACAAATACATATTCTCCTCACCCACTGAGGTACCACTGCATTGTCAGGTCAAGCATTCAATCAATCTAACCCCCAGTGCACCTCAACCCAATGGGCCAGTATATCACCGCTCTCTGATGGAAAATGAGGAAATCAAGCAACAGATCCAAGAGATTCTTCAAAAAGGGCACATCTGACCTAGCTCCTCACCTTGTAGGATCCCAATTATACTATTGTAGAAGAAAGATGGGACTTGGTAATGCGGCATTGATTACAGGGCCCTAAAGAAAATCACAGTCGGGAATCGGTACCCAATTTCTCGAATCGATGACCTTCTTGACCAGATCAAGGGAGACAATATTTCCAGTAAGATTGACCTGAATTCGAGCTACTACCAGGTCCCAATAGAACAGATTGATGTATGGAAAATTGTTTTGAAGTCTGAAGAAGGTATTTTTGAATGGGTAGTCATGCCCTTTGGTTTGACTAATGCTCCAACAAGTTTCATGAGATTGGTGGATGATATATTGTGTCCTTTAACCAATTCTTGTGTGGTGGTATATCTGGATGATATCCTCATCTTCAGCAAGAATTGGGAAGAACGCTTGTAGAATATTCAGAAGGTCCTTCACACTCTACAACAACACAAGTTATATGCTAACTTGGAAAAATGTTCCTTCGACATGAATAGGGTCCAATACCTAAGCTAAATTGTTGATGAGTATGGTGTGCATGTGGATCTAGCCAAGATCCAAGTCATTCGTGATTGGCCATCCCCAACCACACTAACCGAGCTTCAAATTTTCTTAGAAATTGCCAACTTATATCGCAGGTTGGTGTTGGGATTATTCGATATTGCATGGGCCCTCATCCAAGTGACCAAGGGTGGTGGCAAGGAATCATTTGTGTGTGGGAATTCACAAGATCAAGTGTTTGTTGATCTAAAAAATTTCTTATGCTCAGCTCCAGTACTCTCCTTACCCAATATGCAACAACCTTTTAAGATTGAGATCGATGCCTCAAACTATTTCATGGGTGCAGTTCTCACTCAACACGGTCATCCAGTAACATATCATAGTGAGACACTATTATATGTCATTCGTAAGTACCCCACCTATGAAAAAGAAATCTATTCCATTGTACAAGCCTACTGACAATGGAATCACTATATTCTCGGGAAGGAGACAGTCATCCACACTCATCACAAACCTTTGCAGTTCATGTAGACACAAGGAAAATTGTAGAATGACCACCATCAAAATTGGTCCACATACTTGAAGCAGTAACATCTCAACATAAAATATAAGACAAGGAGCACCAATCATGTCGTTGACTGCCTCAGTCGACCTCCAGTTGCAGTCTTAACCATGGTGCTCCACTCATGTGGCCATGAGGCATATGTGGGCTCCAACTCTATAAGAGATATCCTAACTTTTCTACCACTTACCATATGTTGGAAACATGCATGAATGTAACTGAATTTCATGACTTTCATCTTTAGGGTGCATTGTTATGCTATCTAGGCCACCTTTGTGTTCCTTCAAGTGAGCATGCAAAGATGATTTGGGAAGATCGCTACAATCAGATGGAAGGACATTTTGGCATGGAAAGGACCATGGAAGTACTATAGAAGCATTTATATTGCCTGAAAGTGTTCCAATACGCCAAGAGTATATCAGGTCCTGCACTACCTACGCCATTTCCAAACCATCCACTAAGAAGCAAGGCCTATACACCCCTCTTTCTACTCCCAACAGGTCATGGGAATCCATCTCAATGGACTACATGTCGGGCCTTCCTTCATCCAAGTAGAGAAATGACTATGTTTTTTTAGTGGTTGATCAATTTTCTAAGATGGCCATCCTAACAGCCTAGAAGAAGAATATCACAATGGAGGCCACTGCCAATCTCTTCTTTGAAAGGGTGTGGGTACACTTTGGGATACCACAAACTATCATATCAGATCATGACAGCAAGTTCCTAAGCACATTCTAGTCAAGCCTCTAGTCATTTTTTGACACCAAGCTCACCAAATCCACCGCCTTCCACCCCCAAACTAATGGCCAGACAAAGGTCATCAACAGAATGATGATGCATATCTTTTACATGTACAACTCCAAACATTTGTGCACATGGGATGAGAGTCTCCCCTATGTTTAACATATCTACAACAAAGACCTTCATAACTCGACCAGCCATAAACCCTTTTAGGTGGGGTTGGGATTTCAACCATTGGGTCCCATTGATGTTGTGTTTCCCCTTGCATCCACACAGGAATAATCATCCCATGCTCAATCTGAGGCTGACAAAGCCACCAATTTTATTGAAAAGATTCATCTAATCCGAAAACAGGTCCATGATATTTTACAGAAATCTAATTCTAATTATAAACAACGCCATGATCAACATTGGGTTCCGCATAAGTTTCAAGTGGGATAAAATGTTTAGTTTCATTTGTAGAAAAATATCCATATAGGACCCCATCGAAAGACGAACAAAATATGTACTCTCCGAACAAAATAGATATTCATCATCTATACCTTTCCAACGATGTATTGAGTGCCCCAAATGGATATTGTATGCAAAAGTTACACCCTTGAGAAGTTGATTTATCAACTACCCCCATCGGGGCGCACAAACGTTTTGGTGTTTCATCTCCTAGGGTTAGGTTTTTGGATGTTTAGGGTTTTCTAATTTATGTTTTATGTTAAAAATAACTTTGGAGCCTCATTGTACTCATCTTCTTGCAAATGAGAGTATTCATCACATCTCTTCTCAGAGATAATCTACCACTATTCAAGCAAGTTTGTTTCAGTCTACATTTTTATAGTTTCAACAGTTTCTCTTTATTAATAGAAGTCAATTTTTATTGTATCTTTGTGTATTTATTTGTTATACATGTGTATTTCATTTCATTCCTTTTGTAAATCCAAATCATGTATATATGAAGAAATGCTAGGTATTGATCATAAAATTGTCAAACATGAGATCAAAACATATGACGAAGCTAAGCCTATTTGGAAAAACTTGTGTCCAATTAATCCACAATAGGGAATTTCCATCAAGGAAGATGTAGAAAAGTAACTTCATATTGACTTTATTTATTTAGTTACCTTAACGGAATGGGTATCCAATATTGTTCCAATTGCAAATAAATAGGGCACTAATAGGGTTTGTATTGATTTTAGTGATGTAAACAAGGCTTGTCCTAAGGATAATTGTCCTACATCATTCATTAATCATATTATCGATGAATGTTTTGAGATTGAAATATTTTCCTTCATGGATGGATTCTCCGACTATAATCAGATATGGATCAAGCTGGAAGACTAGCACAAAACCACCTTTATCTTTCCTTGGGGTACTTTTTTGTATCAAAAGATGCCATTTGGTCTTAAAAAATATGTGGATACATTCCAATGGGCCATGTTATATACATTTCATGACATCAAACATATTTTTGAAGCTTACTTGGATGAAATGGTTGCTCAATCAAAGCATTGTGATGATCATCCATGTCATCTGTGTACCATATTCACTAAAAGTCAACATTATGATATCCATTTGAATCCACATAAGTGCATATTTTGTGTGATTTATGGATGATTACTAGGTTTCATCATGTCTAATTTTGAGATCATCATTGATCCATTGAGGGTTGAGGCAATAGTTCAGTTGCCTCTCCCACATAATCTAAGTCAACCTCAAAGTTTGCAAGGGAAGGAAAAAAAATTGCAAAAATTCATAGCAAATTACATTGATATAATAAAGGTTTCATGTGCCTTCTAAGGAAGGGTCTACCTTTTGTGTGGGACGAACAAGTGCAAGACTCATTCAAAGCTTTAAAGAAAGCCTTGATTTCAAATCCACTATTGAGTCCTCCAAACTATAGTCAGGAATTTTTAGTTTATTTAATTGCATTCAATTCCACCACTGGTATGGTGCTTGTCCAAGAGGATAGTTCACAGAACTATGTGATATACTACCATGGTAAAGGTATTGTTGGCCTTGAATTGCATTATTCGCATGTAGAGAATTTGGCCTTGGCAATGGTTCATGCTATTCAGTGTATTAGGCATTGTATTCTCCTCTGAAAGACTACTTCCATTGCAGAATCCAACACAATGCAACACATTTTGACCCATCAAATTATTGGGGAAAAGTATTCCAAATGTATTTTCATCTTGCAAGAATTGATGTCTAATATTATTAAAGATAGTGAGGAAACTATGATTCATTGCCTGATGAGTCTTTGTTCCCCATTGACTCTTCTGATCCCTGGTATGGATATTTCTAGGTCTATATTCAAACTTAGTGTTTTAACCCTCAATTATCTCTAGATGAGTGTTAGTATATATGCCACCAAGATAAGAGTTATCTCATCATTGGAGATGCACTTTATCGTCATGGTGTAGACTTGGTATTATGCGGGTGCTTATCTAGTGACAAGGATGAGAGAGTCATGAATGTTTTCCATGTGGGAGCATGTGGTGGTCATGTTTCTAGTATAGCCACAGCCCAAAAAAATTGTTCCCAAGAGACTTTTGACCCACCATCTTCAAATATTGTGTCAATATGGTCCAAAAGTGTCATCCTTGTCAAATATTTATGAATAAGATCCATGCACATCTTGTTCCATTACACCCCATGGTTGTCATTGGCCTCTTTGCAAAGTGGGGTATAGACTTCATGACATGTAAGCCAACTTTGGATAATGTCCATAACTATATCATTGTGGTTGTTGACTACGTCACTAAGTGGGTTGAATCTATGCCTATGTTCTCTAATGATGGTGTCATCACCTAAAAATGGACCACCTAGAACAAAATGTTAGGTATACTAAAATACTTTAGTAATAGTGTGGGTACCATGACATAAAACCCACTTTTACACCATGTCCCCTCTAATTATATTATAAGAACCCCTTTCCTAAAGTAAATTTCACTCAATAAAATCATACAATGACCTTTTGTGAATTTTCCCTCCTACGTTTAATTAAAAAGGAAAAATAATGAGAGAAATTTCATAATTTTGTCTATAAAAGTATGATGGTTTTCCACCCATCTCTTAATTCCTCTCATTTTTCCTCTTGTCCATTCTCTTTCTCTTTAATTTCTCATTGTGGGTGTTGTACCATAGATTTGCGGCATTATTCCTGAAACCCTAGTTTCTTGAGGAGATCCTTCTTATTTCAGCCATCATCTACAACCATTAGTAGAGGAGATAGCAGCCACACACCTAGGGAACTCAAATAAACCTCCCAAGGAGAGGCCACAAAGAGATCAACATCTTCAAGGGTTTATCCTTAGATGATGTTGTAAAGCTTTGCCATTTGGGTAACGGATTATTTTATTCTTTGATCAGTTTTTTGTTCATGTCTCTCTATTTTTGTTGCATTTCACTTATATTTACAAGAATAGCATAGATCTAGGAGTGAATATGTTCATTTAAAACTAGGGATCTTAGTTTTTCTAACATATTTTATGTGATCTTGAAGCAACCAAGAGATTTGCAAATTTGCACCAATAGAATGGAGACTATGTTGGGGATATGAGCCAATATTAAGATCCCTGGTTGTGGGTGTGTGGGTAAATGGATTTTTATTTGTTTTTATTTTAGGTTTTTAGGTCTTTCTAACTTCCTATGGATTTTTATGTCATGATTGCAGGAAATAGGGGTTGAAAACCCTTCAAGAGTCGCGCAAAGTCAAGCTCACAAGTGTTAGAGACCTCCCAAGGTCTAACACACTTATTGTGGAACTTTTTGCATTGACCAACACATTAAATAGGCCCAACACTTGCATTGTCCAACGCAGGAACCACTTTCAGTTTCTGCGAGGGCAACACACATGTTCAAGTGATATTCTGCAGGGGCCAAAAACTTCTATTTTTTGAGTTTTTCATGCTTGTTTACAACTGTTAGAATGTTGTTTTTCCCTGTAGGTTCTTATTAAGTTATCATAATATAGGATTAGCTCTAACCTTAAAAAAATACAAAGGATTGTGGGACAAATCCCCTATGGTTTTAGTACCTTTCCTCCAAGTGATTTTTTGAGGGTTTTTCTCTCTAGTTTTTCACCACAGTAGGTTGTAACTTTGCATTTATTTGTTGTTTACTCCTATAGGTTTTTTTTTTTTATGCATTTCATTTTTAATTTGAAAATCAAAAAGCGGAAGAGGCATATAGGAAGGTGCATGCAGGTAGTTGCATCGCCCATAAATTTTAATTGTATGTTATAGTTGTAGGCCATTTCTATTTGTTGTTACGGATTGTATGTTTAGTTTTATATTTGCATATCCCTTAGCAAAAATAAAAGGGCCTCATAGGAAACCTATTTTTTGCTTTCCGATAGAGGTATTTTCCTTAGTAAATTTGATTGCATGTAAAGTTGTTTGAAATAATTATTTTTGTTTGTGCAATATGAATTTTTTTCAAGTCATTTATGTTTTAGAAAAGTAATTTAAATTAAAGGAAATATCAACATTAAGTACTTTTGTTTTTATTACTTACTTTTATACTTAGTTAAATTTCATTTCTAGTCAATTTTATTTATTTTCAAGCAATTGTTCAATTTTTTATTTTGTTCACATCACCAGCACACAAATCACACCCTAAGATATATCCTTAGTTCATGACACCAAGCTTAGCCTTAAAATTAACCACTAATATAACACACTTTTAATCCCCCTTGGGCACCAAAAATAAATTTGTAGTTAAGTTAGGACCCTAGGGATAGGAATCCAAATAATTCCCCTTGGTCATTTACATTGAACCATATAGGTTGACTTTCTAGTGAACCAAAAGTATTTCTATTAGACATGGTTCCATCACATTTGGTAACATGAATTTTATTTTAGAGTGGATAATTCCACGATCTGGACAGGAGGTCTAATTCAGAATCCTTGCTCTTTCACTATTGAATATCCCCAGACCATTTAATTTCTACATGAAGGAAAGGTAACTTGTTACACATGTCTATGAAGAGGTAGCTTAGTGGACAATATTAGGTATCCTTAACCAAGTGGCTCTCACGGGAGGGGTGGCACCTGAGACATATTTCTACAGGCCATTAGTATTTCATCACCCAATGTCTCCTAGTTATAATTGTATCTTTCGCACCTTCACTCATCTATGCAAGGGAACCTCATATCCCCCCGTTGTTAGTTATTTTTAAGTCCCCCATCCATACTCTAGGTTTTATTTGAGTGCTCTTAGTTGATATCATAGGATAGAATCTTTTTCTCTTTATAGGACAGAATTTCTTGAGTTATGCCTTATTCACTTTTAGAAACACTTAAAACCACTTATGCACCACCTGAGCACAAAGTGTGTGTGTTTGATTAGTAACTTCTTAATTCATCACTTCTTTCTATTATCCTTTTGATTAACTTTTTTCGAGGGTGATACATTCCTTAGGACACCATATCTCCCCATAGGAGACAATATTATAGGTTGCAAGGCCTTCAACCTGATTTCCTCATTAGACATATTATATTCCCTACTCGACGAAACAGGGTTCCCTACCCTAAACCACCCCTGGGTTGTATCTTCTCTAATCCGGAACCCCCCTCCCCATTGAGGGGTATTGGTCAATCCAATTTTGATCCCACGTCCCATATCTTAGGTCCTTCATCCCCATACAACCCATGTTCCACCATGGTTGGACCTAATCCTGGAGCTAATGCCAATCAACCTTCTATGCCTTTTATGGCATGTTTAAATCTCCCTAATTTGAAAAAATTGATTAATGATCCCATCCACCATGATCCTAAGTGGCCCAATATGCCAAAAACACTTCCCATGGATATCCCAAAGTTTGAGGGTAAACCTGGAGAGGATCCATCTAACCATATCATGTTATTCCACCTTTGGTGTTCCTCTAACTCCATAATGGAATATTAGATCAGGTTAAGACTTTTTAAATGCACTATGATGGGTGTTGTTCCCAAGTTGTACATAGAACAACCTAGTAACACCCATAGAACCTTTGAGTCCATATCCAAGGTTTTCCTCACCTTCTTTCATCTCCTCGTTCACCATGACATAGGGATATAAATATTGACAAATTTTCCTCAAACCACAGCTACTCACATCTCGGATCACATCCATGAGTGGCATAGATGATGAGGCTTATGTAAAAATAATATCAGTGGTTCTTTCCTCATGGATTGGTTCCTCAAATCCTTTCTTCCTCCCATTTCCAAGGATGTAGCCATGAATATACCTAGGAACAAGGAAGAAGCTATCCAAAAATCCTAGCAATGTGATATGATCTATGCCCAACAAGGGTATCTTTATACCATTCTTCATTATGCCCCTCAATCTCGCTAAAGTGAATTGTCTACACTATGGGAATCCCATGCAGTTGATGGTCTTATCGAATCTATGTCTCACACCTATTCACATCCTACTCCTCATGAACCTAGTGGATATGGTAACCCCCCTCGAGATTTGACTCGCTCCTCATTCCAACTAGGCACTAGTACCTCCTACCCTACACCCCATGCACATTTTCATGTCCACAGGCCCCCTTTTAGTATCTCTCCTTGTAATGCAACTACTATGAATACTTATTACCCTTTTCCTATCACATCGCTAGCTACTTTAGTCCTTCCAACAACGGTACCCCAAACCCCTATTAGTCAACCTACACCCCCTCCACAAGGCCAAGTGTGTGCATAACAAATTGCTCCCAATCATCCCAATTATAATAAGAGGAAGAACAAGGGAAAGGGAAAGTAGAATAACCAAAACAAGGTAAACCAAGAGAATGAAAATCCCAAACCTAATACCAATGTTGGGGGGAATCAACCCGCCACAACCGAAGGCCAAAGTAGCAATCCCCAACCCAAGTAGGGAAAGAATCAAAACCTTCACACTAATAAACATTGTGCTAGTTGTGGTGTCTACGAGAAATATACCCATGAATTCCCCTCATTACCTAAAATGTGGTGTATGTGGGAATCGTCTAAGGTTGCAAAGCATGCTAACAATCAACCTACACCACCCTCCTCGTCGCAACCATTTTTGTTGAGAAATCCTTTCCAAACACAATGGATTGTGTCCACCTCAAAATCCACTCCACTTGGACCACCTCCTACTTCAACAACCCTAGGAATGGGAATTACCATATCCTTTACTTGGATTCAATGGATGTCAACCTCACTACCCGTTCCCGTGTTAGGAACCTAACTCCTCATGTAGATAGAATAATATATTTTACATGTAAAAAAGGTTGACATTAGTTAATACGGCCTAAATATATTTTCCATGTAATAAAGGTTGACATTAGTTAGTAAGGCCTGTTTAATAAATGTGAATAAGTCAATATAAGAAGACCTAATAGAAGCTTCCACTTCTAGAAATATCTTCCTCTAGAATGTTCTTTAGAAGACAGAATTAGTATAAATAAGAGTAGGAAGAATGAGAAAGCTTGGCTTGATAATTATTGTAATAGATCTCCGTTTTGCTTGAGGTTTCCCCCTCGAAGAGGAAAGTGAACATTTCTTTCTTTGAATAAAGGTATTATTTTTAGTGTTCCTCTTCTCATATTTTGATGTTCCATTGATAAATGTTGAATATTAATGTTTATTCATATTATATTACATCATGTACCTTACAAGTGGTATCAGAGCACTTTCCTTGGTAGGAATTGTGGGTTAAAGTTTTTTCAAGGTAGAGACGTGTTCCGTCGTCTTTAAACTACAATGATATATCGTTCAGCACATAAATATGTGGTCAGGGAAGCATACATGCAGGAAATACAAGAGGTTTTTACAGTCACATTGTTGGACACCCTTGTAATCCATGTTGGTACCCCTTTGAGTGGTAGTGCATTAGACAATGCATGTATATGGAATTTCTCTTCCAAGTACTTCTGGTATATCGGGATCCCCCCCTAGGTATCCTAAAACTAGCCATAGATCAACCGATTGTCCACCTGACTACTATAGTGCCACCGAGAAAAGAAATCAGGAAGATACTCTCTAGTACCTGGGTAACCAGGTAGTATGGATAAGGGTACGGTCTAGCCTCCTTTGTTGGTGCCCTGAGATATTGGGTCGAGTACTATTGTTCGACCCCACACATATATCAAAGAGCTATAGCATAGAGAAAACCCTTGTCTATAGGAACCCTTAAAACCCTAACCCTTGGGATGAAAATAGAACAGAAAAGGAATAGACAAGATATATTGTTGTGCAACCTTGCCTCATGCATTCTCGTTGTGAAATTACTACACATTTTTCCGTGTTAATGATTTGGGCATTTCGACACTGCAGTATTATTTAGATCGGAGTATAACTCCGCAGGAGTCAAAAAAAATTATGGGTCCTTCCTACACCCTTATGTGAGACCTCTCTCATTGGATTCACCTTTTCTCTCTAATCATTGTGATACCTATCATTCTTAACCTTTTTTCTACCCTGTGGACCCATACCCTTTCCAACACCCTTATTTCCCACTTATCCCATTGGCTTCCTCTCATTTCATTGATCATAGTGGTATATATCACTTATCTACTTTTTTTTCGTGGACCCACCCCTCATTCCCTCATGGATCCCACCCTCCAAGAAGAAACCAATCAAAAACTGAGCACTGACCTTACTTCCCTCCAGGCCAAAGTGAATAATGACATTCTTGTCATTCATGTCAAAATGGACCACATCCAAGAACAACTCAGTAACCAAATTGTTGAAGTCAATTCCACTCTCCAACAATTCATGAAAAAAATTTAGGACCCTTCCTCCTCTAACCCACCTCTCTATACGGAAGGTGTTAACTCCAACCAACCTTTGTGCTCTCGTTCCAACTCCCTGCCTCATGACCCACGTCTTCCCCTGAGTCGAGGTGAACAAATTTGATGGCTCGGATCCACAATCCTAGGTTACTCATATGTAACACTATTTCTCCCTACATGGAATTACTAATGAGTTGAGCAAGATTCATTACAAAATTCTCTATTTGGATCTAGAACAATGGAAATGGTGGAAATGGTGTCGAAATGCACACCAAGGGTATGTTTCTTGGAAATGGTTTGTTGTCGAGTTGTATGAACGCTTTGACACAAACACCCACCATTTAGGACATCTGACCAAGTTTAAATAGTCTAGCACAATGGAATATTTTATCACTACCTTTGACCACTTGGATTTTAGAACGAAGTGCATGACAGATGCCTTCTTCTAGGAATTATTTAGCAGTGGCCTCAAGGATGAAATCTGAGCCTAGGTCATCATGGCTCGCCTCCAAACTTGGTTGGAAGAAACTAAACATGCTAAGGAAGCACAACAATTCATCTTGGCCCATAGTATAAAAAACACTTTTTTTCCCCACCCAAAACCAACCACCCCTACTCCTCAAGCCCCTCCTTTCAAGGTACAAAAGTTAACACGCATAGAAATGGTTGAACATCGACTTGAGGGTCTTTGCTACAATTGTGATGATAAATACTTTCTTGAGCACAAGTGTAAAGAAAAAAAAAATGTATGGCCATTTCAGAGGATGTTTCTGATGAAGAGGTTGAGGTTTCACTTGAAGTAGAGATACCCAAAACAGATGATCCTACACCACTCTCTAATCCCCCTGAAGTTGAACCACGGATTTCACTGAATTCTCTCACTAGTTTTTCTGCTCCCAAAACCCTCAAATTGATTGGTTACATTAAGCACAAGAAATTCATCATCCTAGTTGACAATGGAATCACTTATAATTTCATTCATCGCCAACTTGGTCAAGAAGTCAATTGTTATATCTATGTTGTCAACAATTCTCAAATCATGATTGCAAATGGTGGTTCCATGAAATGTGGGGGGCGTTTTGAAAATCTGCACCTACAAATTGGTCAGTATAACATGAAATCTCGCATGTTTTCTATTGACATGGGTGGTTGTGACATTGTTATTGGTGTTGAATGGTTACGCACTCTTGGCCCCATCACCATGGATTTTAAGGAATTAACCATGCAATTCCAATAGGATGGACAAAAGTATAAATTCCAAGGCATTACAGTAGGGTCTCCAGGGATCATCAGCTCCCACCGCATGGAAAAGTTACTCAAAAAAGGTCATTCTGGAATCATTTCCCAACTCCATTTCATTCAAGAAGTTGAGACACCCTCGATACACCCCAAACTTCAAGCAATCCTTTCCCACCATCCCACTATTTTCCAAACTTCCCAGGACCTTATCCCCTCCTGTGGATACCATGACCATTCCATTCCTTTAATCATGGGTGGCCTTCCTCCCATTGTTCTCCCTTATCGTCATCCCTTTTCTCAAAAAAATAAAATTGAGAAGAGTGTCCAAGAATTGTTAGAAGCAGGTGTTATTCCTCCCAGTAACATCCCCTATTCTTCCCTTGTTGTCATGGTCCTCAAGAAGGCACTTGGAACATGTGTCCTAATTTTCATGCCCTTAACAACCTTACCATCAAGGAAGAATTTCCCATTCCTGTCATAGATGAACTTCTAGATGAACTCAGTGGGGATCAATACTTTACCAAACTTGACTTACATTCTGGCTACCACTAGATAAGTATGAAAGAGGAAGGCATCCCCAAGACTTCATTTCTCACTCGTGGGGGCCACTATGAGTTTTTGGTCATTCCCTTCAGTCTCTTTAATGCCCCCTCCACTTTTCAAATACTCATGAATCATGTCTTTCATCCTTTCCTCCATCACTTTGTGTTAGTTTTCTTTGATGATATTCTCATCTATAGTAAAACCTAGCCATCCCATCTTACCCATGTAGATCAAGTTTTCCATCTCCTCTCCAAGCACCAACTTTTATTCAAACAATCTAAATGTGCTTTTGGCACCTTTGAAGTTTAGTACCTAGGTCATATTGTTGGAAAGGATGGTGTAAGGGTGGATCCCAAGAAAAGTGAAGCTATACAGAATTGGCCTCTCCCTAAAACTCTTAAAATTATGCATGGTTTTTTGGGTTTAACGGGCTATTATCACAATTTTTTTCAAAATTATGGAAAAATTGTGGCTCCTCTCACTGCTCTCCTTAAAAGGAATGATTTCAGTTGGACTCTGGTAGCTAACGAATCCTTTCAGTCCTTGAAAGAAGCTATGTGCACTACTCTTGTACTATCCCTAACTGACTTCACTGAGACCTTTGTTCTGGAATGTGATGCATCTGGGAGAGGAATCAAGTTAGTCCTCATGCAAGATGGATGACCTTTGGATTTCACCAGTAAACAGTTATCGGACTGACATTTGGGCCAAACGATTTATGAAAAGGAAACATTGGTTATTTTTCATGCAGTGGATTTGTGGCACGCTTATCTATTGGGACAATGCTTCCAAATTAAAACGGATCATTAAAGCCTCAAGTACTTCCTAGAACAACGAATTTCATCCCAGAGAAAAAAAAATGGGTGACCAAGTTGTTTGGATATGATTATGTTATTGTTTACAAGAAGGGAAAAGAAAATGTGGTGGTGGATGCTCTTTCTAGGAAATATGAAGATGAAGGGTTCCTCTTTTCCCTCTCATTCATTGTAGCATATTGGCTTCAAGTTGTTCTATGGGAATGGTTTTAATACCCCAAAATTTCTATCCTAATCCAAAAACTTCAACAAGATCCACAAGTTGCTCTAGGGTACTCTTGGCACAATGAAGAGAATCAATATAAAGGTTGCTTGTATTTAAGAAAACAATCAGCCCTTAAACCCAAGGTGCTCTCTAAGTTTCACACTTCACCTACAGTAGGCCATTCATATTTTACCAAAAATTATGAATGTCTGAAATGATCTTTCTTCTGGGACAATATGAAATAGGACATTTGTACCTTTGTGGTCGAATGTGATACATGTTAGCACAATAAGGGAGATATTTTCAAACCTCCTGGTACACTGTTAAGCCCTAATATTGGCTCATTACCCCTTAATTGGGGCATATTATGTTAGTAATGTTATTTTATTTATGTCGGCTTTAGGCCATTAGTTGTAATTATACCTCCTAGTCTC
>JZKD02S1736559.1:1339387-1371241 GCA_000966675.3 Picea glauca | reverse complement strand
GAGTACAGTTTGAAAATCTACAAATGAAAGAATATGAAACCATTGGGAAGTATTTTCTGAGAGTTGAATAACTAGTAAATGCAATGAAAGCACTTGGTGAAAAAATTGAGGAACCCTCCTTAGTTCAGAAAAATTTGAGATCTCTGCTAGATAGGTTCAACCCAAAGGTCTCAGATATAGAAGAACTAAATGATATAAATACTTTGGCTTTTGATCAACTTCTAGGAACGTTGATTGCATATGAAATGAGGATAGTTACAGATAAACCCACCTCTAGAGAAGCATCATTTAAAGCAGATAAGAATGAAGATTCTGAGCCTGGTGAAATTGAAGAAAAATTCATGAGAAGACTAAAGAAAGGATCAGGCAAGTACCAAGGTAAGTTTCCCTTCAAATGTTTCGATTGTGGTAAAATAGGTCATTTCGCAAATAAATGTCCACACAAGAAACATGATCAAAACTCTGAAGGTGAAAAGAAGTTCAAATCCAAAAGATTTGATAAAAAGAAAAGTCTATTGTAAATAATGATGACTCCTCAGAAGACACCAATAGTGACTCTTCCTGTGAAGATAAGGAAAACGAATTCATTCTTATGGCCAAAGAGGATTATGATAATCAAAGCGCAGGCAGTGAGGCTAATGAAGAAGAAGTTGTGGTTGATTTGGAAGGATAACTGATCAGTGCACTAGAAGAGATTGACAGACTTGGAATTAAGAACAGAAAGAAAAAACAATTGTTGATACTGTTCGAGAAAGACAGTAAACAGCTTGATGAAGACTTTGTCCTGCTAAAAGTGGAATTAGAAGAGGCAAAGAAAATCAAGAACATTCTGAAACAACAGTTATCAGAAAAGAAGGCAAGATCCGAAGCCCTGGAAGAAGAAGTAGTGAAAACAAGGTAAGAGTTGGAGAAGTTTCAAGCCTTGTATCATCGGAATATGTCAAGTATCAAAGCCTCAGAAGGATTAGCCACCATTCTGAATCAGCAAAGGTATCCAAAGTTGAAAACTGGTTTGGGTTATGAAGAGGGATCAAGTAGTGGTCAGCCAAGAAACAAAGAACCGGTCAAGTTTGTCAAATCTACAACCAATGACAACAACAAACCTGTAGAAACAAAGGAAGACAATCAACCGCCCAAGAGGAGTAAAGAAAAAGGTGCCAGAACTGAATCTGTAGAAAAATGAAATAATACACTCCTTGCTCAAGGAAATCATCAGCATCGAAGAAATGGATTTGCTCAAAGAAGACAACCATTTTCCAGGTACAAAGAATTTTTCTATGGATATTGTTTCTACTGTTCTAACTTTGGTCACAAAGCTATAAATTGTTCCTTAAGACTTAGACATGAGCAATTAATATTTCCAAGGAATAAATATCTGCCACAAAAAAGAATGATACAACCAAGTAACAAACCATCACATATTGTAAATTGCCAAATTATGTCTAGAGACATGCAACTAAGGAGGTCAAGAAATAATAAATAGTCAATGAGTAGACAACACTGCAACAATAACTTTGACCTATTGAACAATGAGATTGAATGTTATAACTGTCACAACTTTGGCCACAAAGTTGCAAACTGCCATCTGAAGAATTACAAAGCAGATCCAAGGATAAACTTCTTATATAGAAAGGCCAGCACATGGAAAAGGAAAGATAGTGAAAAATATAGTCTATCACTTTCAACTCAAAAACAAAAGGCCTTTGGGAATATAGACAGTGGATGTTCCAAGCACATGACTGGAGACAAGGATAAGCTTCTATCCATAAGTAAAAGAAAAACAGGAAATGTGATCCTTGAAAATGATGAACCAGGTAAAATCAAGGATAGAGGGATGGTGAGTTTGAGTAATGACAAAGGAGATGCCCAATACATTATGCTTGTGGATGGTCTGAAATATAATTTGCTCAGTACAAGTCAAAAGTGTGACAAAGGCAGTGAAGAGGTGTTCACGTCCAAAGAGTGTAAGGTAAATGTAAACTCATGACAAGTGGTGAATAAATGCATAAGGACAATTAATGTTGTTGTTATTGAATCCTCCCCTGCAAGTAAAGGAGAAGACACAAATACAATAAAAGAATGTTCAGTTAGCATCTATCCCATGGAAGAAGTAGAATAAGAATCATGTCATAAGCTGGAAGCAGAAGTTTTGAAGGTTGAGAAGTCAAACACCCAAATCAAGTTCTTGAACAGTTCCATGACCCTGGATAAGATCTTGGATAGTCAGAGATCACCAAATGAAAAATCTGGTATTGTATACAACAAGGAAGAAATCAGTACTCCTAAGAAACCTGATACATGTCCTTCACCTGTGAAAAGGAAAAGCAGGTATGAGAGTGGTTGTAGCGGTTTTTTTCTTGTGATTGAATATGGTCATAAAAGCCTTGGATTGTATTCATCATGGAAGAAAAATGAAATTGCAGTAATAGAGATCGATGAGAATCAATGGGGAAATCCAAGGGTTGTTTAAAAAGTACAAGCTACAATTGCACAGTGTTTCAGTAGGACAACAACATTTGCAGTAGCAAGATTCTGATGTACAAAATTATATACATGACATTCTGTAGAAATAACAAGAGGAAATACCTTGTCAAGGAAAGCTAACCTTATAGAAACAAAGGAGGAAAACAGTTAGAAGCAGAGAGAGAACAGTGACAGGGGGAGTCATCCAGTTATGAGAATAAAAGGTTGATGAAGGAGTCCTAGTAAGAGAGGTGAGCAATATTGAGTATTCTACAGAGGATACAGCGGAAGCTGAAGATGAACAGGTCCAAGAATCGGAAGGATGGTTTAGATACAAATATTCTACAGGCCTCAAATAAGAGATTCCATCCTGCCAAGGAGAGTTTGTGTTGGTTGAATATCTGATACCTCCTAAACATATTGCAACAGCTCAGGGGGAGCATGTTTTCTTTGACATTGATGTCAAAGGGGGAGAAAAGGAGTGGTCTGGACTGGATGCTACAGTTGGAGGTCCAAACATATTAGAGCAGTCGTTCAAGGTTTCCATCAATGCCAAAGGGGGAGATTGTTGGCATGTTTACAAGAAGAGCGTGCTTGTCATTGATGGAAAGAATAGCAGCAACGATGGCATGTTTTATAGGCAGTGTATGCTTGTCATTGATGGAAAGTACAGCAGCGATGATGGCTTGAGTATAGGTACAATGTGTTAGGCGGGCACCAAAAGTATTTTGGGGAGATGCAGCAGAGAAAGCTCGTGAAAACCAGAAGAGATAGTGCAGAGGTGCACGCAGAGTGCAGAGTGTGCTTGTCATTGATGGCAAGATCAGAGTGTGCATCGATGGAAAAATGGGAAGAACATAAGCTCAGGAGGATGAGCGCAGAGTCGCACGCAGTGCATAGGTGTGCACCAGGGACGAGATTAACTCATTGCCAAATCTCAAGAGAGATAGTGTACTCAAGATCTCAGGCGGATCAAAGGTCGAGGCCTTTGACACTTAGAAATTCTTCCAAGTTAGGAGGATGCGTAAGCTCAGGAGGAGAAGAGACAGTGATCATTGGATCCCATTCAAAATTACCGATGATCGTCATATCTAAACTCAGATAGGATGAGCGTGAAGATAGAGGAAAGATATCGAGCGTTCTATCCAAGCGCGGGGTCCGACCATCGTTGGATCCAGGAGAACCTGCACATTCTTTAAAGTGCAAGGTGAAGTGGGCTTACAAAATCCCGAAAGAAGGAGGACCGTCCATCTTTGGGCAGGACAAGTGGTCACAGATCAACATTTCACTGACCAAGAACTCAAAGGAAGGAAGTGCTCTATCCTTCCAAATCGTAAAATCTGAAATGGAAAAATGATCTGAGCCATTGGATCGAGAATTGATAGAGGACGGACGCTTGGCGAAATATCAGAGCACCACAAAGACTCCATTTCAGAGTTTCGCAGACCGGGAAATCAAAGATCAAAGGAACATTAACCTTTGAAGTAGCGAACCTCGAAATCCAAAAAGGAAAAAGATCAAAGCATGTCAAAGAATCCATTTCGGAGTTCCAGATACCGGGAGTTGGAAGAGTTGAGACTCTTCATCATCAGGAGTCCCGGAATTGCGAAATGCGAAACCCCAAAAACCCTAAACAGGCACATCGACCGGAGGTTCGGATACCGAGAGTTGGAGGAGTCAAGAGTCGAGACTCTTCATCATAGGAGTCCCGAAGTCGTGAAACAAGAAATGTCGAAACACCTTTTGTGTAGATTTTGGATACTGGGAGATGGAGCATCAAAACACTTCATCACAAGGAATGTCAGAATGTTGAAATGCTGAAATGCAAAAAACACCTTTTGGTGTTGGTTTCAGATATCGAGAGTTGGAGTGTCGAAACACTTTGCAACAGGAATGCCAAAATGATGAAACGTCGAAATGCATTTTCAAATAAGGCTATGGTCACCTCTGGTGGTCACATCGTCGAAGCGCTGTAGAGAAGAGCTTGAAGAGACAAACTCCATTTCGGAGTTAGGGACATGGAGAGTCGAGACAACTCATCACAGAATCCCCGAAACATGAAATGCGAAATACATGTTCAGAATTGGCCCTTGGTCATAACCCATGGTCACATCGACAAAGGCTCAAGGAAGGAGGTAGCACGAAGCTAATCTCCATTTCAGAGATCACGACTTGGAGAGTTGAAATGCCTCACCACAGGGATGTCGAAAAGCTGAATGCCGGAATGTAGAAACGCTGAAAGCCCGAATTGTGAAATGGTGAAATAAACATGAGACCCATCATTTATGATCCAACGGTACAGGTTAATCAGGAATATTATTGAAGGGATATTGTTTCTCTTCACTTTTAATCGATCAGTGGCGATTCAGTTGTTGATGTGGTTTTTGGAGGTTCACAGTGTAACTGCTAGAAACGACTGATTGTTTCTTCCAGAGGACTGGAAGAGACTTCAGGGTGATCGCCAGAGAAGATGAAGAGTCTCAAGGCATCTGTCAATGGAATGAAGACTGTTCAGGAGGCGATTGACAGATGGAAGAGTGTTGAAGCTTGTAACTGCAACAAAGAGGATGAGCTCGACTGTGATAAAGAAGACGAAGAGTCTCTACTGGTAGATAGGCTAAGGAATCTCAGCATAACACCCAGTGATGATGGACAAATGGGTTAAACCGCCATAGAAGCTGAAGAGTCGTAATGATGATCAGGAAAAGCACTCGCTATGAAGAGCATGCAGAATCATTGCACATAGAGCATGCACAAGGTGCACAGAGACTATAAGAATGCAGAACAAAGAAGAGATGGGTGTTGTTGTTGTTGAGCATGATTTAGGTGTGTAGAATGAGGCAGAGTGCGGCAATTGAAATGCACAGAAGAGGAATGGTGCATTGAATGGACATGGCGCATAGAGCATAAAAGGAAGAAGAATAAAAAGCACAAGGATGTGTGCATGAAGACAGTGAGGCAGATAGAGAAGGGCAATGTAGCAGAACAGTGATGAGACTGGTAAGCCTTTGATGAACATTATATCACTGTAATAAGTTTCAGTAGAAAATATTTATATTTCAGGGTGGTAGTGAGGTGCTAGGGAGGATTTTTTTTCTCAAAGGTTCAAGTGGGTGCTTGAACACGAGGAGTTGTAGCTTCCATCTGGTTGCAGCCAAAGAAACAAGGGTAGCAAGGTGGTGCAAGGGAGAACTGTTGTTCTCTATTATACAGGTTGGTGTTTGTGTGACTGGAAGTTGGTGCTTCCATCCAGTTGGTGCTGGAACACTTAGGGAGTTGTTGCTTCCTTCTAGTGGGTGCTATAGAAACCAGGGAGTTGGTGCTTTCTTCTAGTGGGTGCTAGAGAAACCAGGGAGTCGGTGCTTCCTTCTAGTGGGTGCTAGAGAAAATAGAGAGTTGGTGCTCTCAGCAAGTTGCAGATTGCAAAACAAAGGTTGTAGCCTCACAATGAGTTGGAGCTCATATGTATGATAATGTAAAGAATGTAAATATTACTTATCATATAAAGAAGAAGAGGTTTTTACCCTTTATGGGTTTCCTCGGGAAATATTTGCCTCTGTGTATCTCATATGTGTGAATGATGTTGAATGTACTATTGCTTACTTCCCTGCATTATTGTGATTGTCATTAAGTGCTCTGTAAAGAGTTTAAAATAAGCATAATTGTTTAAGAAAGGTTACAACTGATTCACCCCCCCTCTCAGTTGTCCAACAATCTTGGAGTATATTGGTGGTATTCTTGGTGATGTCTTGGAAGAAGTGAAACTACAACTGCTACAGTTTGGTATTTTTCTTATTCTGTGGTTTTGGAACTTTTTTTCTGGTATGCTATCTTTGGAGAAAGATACGTTCTCTTGGTTATCTGTTGGTTCTAGTGATACTTTTGGAATCATTCTATCTAGAAAAGTTTGTGGTGCTCGGGGGTGGTTGTGTGCCTATGGTTGGGTGACAATATTGTGATATTGTCTATGGTAAAATGAGCACATTGAATATTTTAATAGGTTATGGGCCCACACTACCTTCAAAATAGTCTAACCATTGGAAGGTAGAGCGAGAGTTCTTTGTCAAGCTCGTTGTAGCACCAGTTGCAACTGCAACTAGGGTTTCTAATTTTTCAGTTGCAACAAACCCTAATCGAACTCTTTGAGCACCTTAAGTGTAGCATTGGACCTAATCTCTGGACATTCTAGTGTGCCCTATCCTACCGCACCCTCTGGTTTCCTCAGGCATAAAAAATGTCAGGTTTGAGTTATTGGTCAAATTCAAAGGTTGAATTTTGGTCAAAATTGAGTTTATGGTCAAAGTTGAAATTCCATGGTTTATAGCTTGTTCTAATCATTGAACCTTTTTTATTCAGTTTCTAACCTCGTTTTGTCAATATGGTGTTTAGTTTAAGATTAGAAGATAAGTTGAACGATGCTACAAATTTCAAAGGTACGCACTTGCAATATATGTTTTTCATGTTATATCATCCAACAAATCATGAGTATGTTTTGCAAGGAATGTACAAGAGTGATGCAGGAGCATCGCTAATAAGCACGCATGGCAAGACAACTCAACGCCTTTGAATCATTTCGGAATCTTAACCATTGGTGTTTCCTGCAAATATTTTGGAGCTCATTGAAAAACTAAATAAGATTAAACGCTTGGAAGCTTAATGATCGCAAGTGATCTGGGAGTCTCACTCCTAGTATCGAATGTAACGGAACTTAGGTAGCAGTTAGGTTTTGTTTTCGAGTAGACAAGTAGTTGGAGGGAACCCTAAGAACCCTCTGAGATAAATAGAGGTTTTGTACGCCTGAATCAGGCTGTTGCAAGTTATTAGGAGTTTGTTGTGATTTAGTTGTTGTTGAGTCTTGTTGTTGTTTATCATAGTTGTAGCCATTTACTTGTGAATGAATATAACAGAGGAAAATTTATCCAATGCATGGTGTTTCTACTGTTTACAATTCCCTATTATTGTTGTTTTCATGAATGAATGAGTTATATTATTGAGTATACGAAACTCTGAAGTGTTTTTATATGTTTCAATTGTTTTCTCTTCGTTGAGCTCATGCAAGGTGTGCATACAGTCCGCAAGGAGTGCATTCACAGAGTCTGTTTCGACTCAGAAGCTCAGAAGAGATAGCATGAAACTTCTCTTTTCAAGGGGCGCAAAGTGACTGTTGCAAGGTGTGCACAGTCGCCCGCAAGAACCTAAGTCTTGCATAAGAATCTGTTGCAATAAGTGAATAGATCTGAAATTTGACTAAGTGTCGAAGTAAACTTATAAGGATTCAAAGGATTCAAAGGAGAAATCTCAAGAGAGATAGCGGGAGAAATATCCAAGGGAGTGAAGCTCTGAAGGTTTCACAAGTCACCGGCTAAGATCCATCTAGGAGGGAGTGGGGATCATTCCAGATCATTGGATCTGGGCACGGTGCGTGAGCTTTAAGTCTCTTGAAGCACAGAGGAGAGTGGACTACCAAAGTCTCGAAGTATCGAAGTGATTAGGGACTGTCCATCATCAAGAGGGACAGGTGGCATCAGATCCACAACTTTGGACTTTTGTGGACAAGGAGGAGGTGAAATCACCGAAGTAATTCATGATCGTTGGTCATCAGGGGGAGTACATGTCAACAGATCTAAGGCTCTAGGGAAATTCACTTCAAGGATTCCAGTTGAGTGTTGAAACCCTTGAAATTCGATGTCTGAAGTGAATCTGGACCATCTGATCTAGAGGGATGCGTGGCGACAGATCGCAAAATTTGGATAAAATCACTCTGGAGAAGTTGAGAGCTGGGATCTCTAGAACCCGAAGGTCCGAAGAAAATCATAGTCATCTGATTCAGGAGGACATGCGGCATAAATCTATGGACTCTGGGTAGAGACCCGAAGTAAATTACAGTCGTCTGATTCAAGAGGGCACACGGAAGAAATCCACGCACTTTGAGGGAAAGTGAAATTTGAAAGTTGAAGTTTTCTGAAGTCAGAAGACCCAAAGCAATCCCAATCGTTGATATGCAGGAGACACGTGTCAATAGATCACAAGCTTTGGATAAAATCATTTCGAAAAAGATGAGAGTTGATATTTTCAAAGTCTGAAGTCCCAAAGCGGCTAGGGCCATCGATTTGGGGAGGACAGGTGTCAGCATATCTTCCATTTTTGAAAGATAGCCATTGTGGAGAGAACAAAAATTGAGAGTTGAAACTCCTGAAGCCCAAAAGGAAAAATCAATCACAACCGTTGAATTGAAAGGGGCACGTGTCAACAAATTGCAAAGATATAGGAGGGCGTGATCTGGAGAGGAGGAAGGAAAGGAGACAAATATGAACCGTTGATCGAGAGGCTCCACCCAAGATCGCGAGATCGACAATCATGCTTTATTATGGGGTCAGAAAGTGCTCGGACGTTAAAAATTCAAGAGTGGGTCGCAATCGAAACCACGGTATCGGCAAAGGGGTACATGGAAGTTGGAGGTGAATTGCAGGGAGAAAATCAATGTGGTCCCAAACCACTTTTGTTCACTCCGCAATCGCGTGTTTACGCAAGGTCACAACTTGAGGTCACATGCGGGAGAGGGATAAGGAGAGAGGAGCTAGCACCTGAAATTCAAGAGTACAACAATGTGAAGGAAGAGTTCGTGGGTGTCATAGAATTTGCACCAAAGGACTGAAAGGGCCTGTGTTAAATCATAAATGATACCACTAAGGTTTCAGAGAGATGATTCGTCTTGGAATCTAGGATCCTTGACCGAGAGGTCACACAGCCCCTTAAGAGAGAAGGGGGATCTGCATCAAGTGGTATCAGAGCCTGTAATTATTTTCAGGAAACGAAGAAGAGCTTGAAGGTGTACTATGTGTGTGAGAGACAGTCAGCACAATGCCGCCAAGGAGACGTGTGGAACCACCTTTAGCCAATCGCACTATGGAAAGAGAAATGAGAGAGCTTCGCGCAAATGGAGGTAGCGCAGAGGAGGGAACCTGATGTTGGGGACATCAATGATGCAGTGAGTGAAGAAGTATAATTCGAGGAAGATGCAGGGGAAAATGTTGTTGAGGAACACTTACTAAGAGCAGTTGTTATATTGGGAGAAAGAGCCAAGATAGAGATCCCAATGTATGAAGGCAATTTGGATGTTGAAGAGATATTGGATTGGATAATATCCATGGAAAAATATTTCAACTGTGAAGATGTCGATGAGGAGAAAAAGGTGAGACATGTTGTCACCAGACTAAAAGGACATGCATCATTGTGGTGGGATGAATTGCAGGCTGAGAGGAGAAGCAAAGGCAAGCAGAAGATAAAAAATTGCGACAGAATGGTAGCCAAGTTGAAGGGTAAGTTCATGCCAAAAGATTATAAGATATATCTATTCAGGAAGTTGCAGAACCTGAGGCAAAAGGTCATGATAGTGAAAGAGTACATGGAGGGGTTCTACAAGCTGAATATCAGGACTGGACAACGAGAGAAAGATTAAGAAAACGTTTCCATATATATAAATGGCTTGAGATATAAAATCCAGGACGAGATCAATATGATGTCATTAAGGACAGTAGAGGACACTTATCATATTGCACTGAAAGCAAAGGAGAAGTTCACCAGAAAACAGAGCCAGCGAGGTAGAGGTATAATATCGAACAAAGGCAAGGTATTTTCCCATGACAAGGCACATAAAACCAAAGACGAGACTGAGAAACCACATAGTCACTCAGGAAGAGGAGGAAGTTCCCAAGTAAGACAAGGTGGTGGAAGAAGTTCTTCTAGAGGAAGAGAAAGAAGCAGAGGAGGAGAAGTAAGGTGTTATGCCTGTGGAAATATGGAACATATGTCTTGGGAATGTCCCGAGAAAAGTAAATAAGGAGGAGGTGAAGCTCACATTTCAGAAGCACAGAAAAGGAATGTTGAAGCAGAAGGTGCTGAGGATGGAAAATCCCTGATGTTGAGAAATGTTCTCTTAAAACCAGAACTAGAAGTTGAAAAGCCAGTGCAAAGGAACAGTATATTCAGGACATCTTGCAAGACTAAAGACAGAGTATGAAAGGTGATAATTGACATTGGGAGAACTGATAACTTAGTATCCACAAAGAGGTGGAGAAATTGGAAATGGAGACAAATGCACATCCAAAGCCATATAAATTCTCATGGTTGCAGAAAGGACACCAGGTAATGGTCACTAAACAATGCCTCGTTGAATTTAAGATAGGAGGGTATAGAGATGAAATTTTGTGTGATGTGATTCCCATGGATGTATGTCATGCTTTTTTGGGAAGACCGTGGCAGTTTGACAGAAATGTCATTCATGATGGGAGGAAAAATACATACACCTTGGAGAAGAATGGTAGGACACACATGTTGTTGCCAACAGAGGAGAAAAAGGTGAAAGAGGAAGCCAACACAAGCATACTTCTCATGAGTGGTAAGGAACTCCTGAGAGAATTCAAGAAGGAACAGGAGATGTAGTTTGTTGTGGTGAGGAAACCCAGAGTTATCCTTACAAGTACTTCGATGGATGATTTGCCTCAAGAGGTTCAGGAGTTGTTGGATAATTTTGCTAACATGTTAGTTGATGAGTTTCCTAACTCATTTCCACCCATCAGAAGTATCAGTCATCATATTGATTTGATACCAGGAGCAAGCATGCCAAATAAAGCAGCATACATATTGAAACCTCAAGAGAATGAGGAGGTAAAGAACCAAGTCCAGGATTTGTTAGACAAGGGTTTGGTCAGAGAGAGATTGAGTCCATGCGCAGTACCAACTGTGTTGAATCCAAATAAATATGGAGGATGGAGAATGTGTAAAGACTCAAGAGCCATAAACAAGATTGCCATCAGGTATAGATTTACTTTGCCAAGAATGGATGACTTAATGGATTGTTTAAGTGGAGAAAATTTCTTTTCTAAGATAGATTTGAAAAGTGGATATCACCAGATAAGGATGAGAGAAGGTGATGAGTGGAAAACAGACTTTAAGACAAATGAAGGATTGTATGAGTGGCTTATTATGCCATTTGTCTTATCAAATGCCCCAAGTACTTTTATGAGGTTGATGAATGAAATACCGAAAGATTTCATTGGCAAGTTTGTGGTTGTATATCTAGATGATATACAGGTCTTTTGCAGGACTAAAGAGGAGCATTTGAGACATCTGACCTTAGTGATGAGGAGACTACAGTAGGAGAATTTGTTGATAAATATGAATAAGTCCTCTTTTATGAAGACAGAACTTGTTTACTTGGGTTTTGTGATCTATTCAAATGAACTGAAGATGGATCCAAAGAAGGTGAAAAAAATCAAAGAATGGCCATCAACAAGGAGTATGTTTGAAGTGAGAATCTTCCATGGATTAGAAAGTTTCTATAGGAAGTTCATCAGATATTTTAATGGAATTTGTGCACCTATGATGGATACAGTGAAGAGGAGGCACAATTCTTTTAAATGGACAGAGGAGGCCAAAAGAAGCTTCAATATATTGAGGGAGAAGATAACAGAATGACCAATTATGGACTTACCAAATTTCAAGAAGACATTTCAAGTGAGATGTGATGCAAGTGGAGTTGCAATTGGAGAAGTTTTGAGCCAGGATAATAAACCAGTTGCATATTTCAGTGAGAAATTGAATGAGACTAAGAGAAAGTACTCCACATATGATAAATAATTTTATGCCATAATTCAAGCCTTGAAAAAAAGGAGGCACTACCTTGTTCCAAAGGAATTTATCTTGTACAACGATAACCAATATTTACAATTCATAACCAGATAGGAAAAAATGAATCAAAGGCATGCAAAGTGGATTGAATTTATGCATAATTTTACTTTTGTCATAAAACGTATTGCTAGAAATGCTAACAAAGTTGTTGATGCATTAAGCAGGAGATGTTTGATTCTGCAGGAGTTTCAAGTGAAGACCTTGGGGTTTGAACACCTTAAGGAAATGTACAGTGATGATTCAGATTTCAAGGAAGCATATGAAGCATGTGCAAATCCTGCGCTGAGAGACAAGAGCCAGTGGACATAGTATATGATTCAAGAGGGATTGTTGTTCAAGGTAAATCAGTTGTGCATACCAAAATGCTCAATGAGGGATAACCTTGTGAAGGAAAAGCATAGTGGAGGATTTTTTGGACATTTCGGCCATGATAAGACATTTGCACAATTGAGCAGTTCATACTATTGGCCAAGTATGAGGAAAGAAGTGATAAAATTTGTGAACAGATTTAGAATCTGCCAACATGTAAAGGGAAAAAGACAGAACACTGGATTGTATCAACCATTGTCAATACCAGAGAGGCCTTGGGATGAAATAAGCATGGATTTTTTGTTGGGACTACCAAGAACACAAAGAGGATGTGATTCCATATTTGTGGTAGTGGATATATTTTCAAGTATGGCACACTTTATCCCATGCCAGAAGACTAGTGATGCAACACATGTTGCAAATTTATTTTTCAAGGAAGTTGTTTGACTTCATGGATTACCCAAAAGTATTGTCTCAAACAGGGATACCAAATTCGTTGGTCATTTCTAGAGATCACTATGGAAGAAGTTGGGAATAGAGTTGTCCTTCAGCTCAACTTATCACCCTCAAAGAGATGGACAGACTGAGGTGGTGAATAGAAGTTTGGGGAAATTATTAAGGAGTTTGGTAACTGAGCATCATAGTTAGTGGGATCAAATTCTGCCACAAGAAGAATTTTCATACAATGACTCACCAAACAAGAGCACTGGAAATAGCCCATTCCAAATACCATATGGAATGGAGCCAAGAGGAGTAGCTAAGCTGATAGACTTGGAACAGATTGAGATCAGAAGCGTTGAAGCAGAATATTTCACTGCAGAGATGCAGAAGCTCCATAGCTAGATCAGAGGACAGTTGCAGATCTCTAGCCAAGAGTACAAGCACAGATTTGATCAACATCGCAGAGAACTTCAATTTGAAGTAGAAGATCAGGTTCTGACATATCTAAGGAAAGAAAGGTTCCCAAGGGGAACATACAACAAGTTGAAGATGAAGAAGATAGGACCATGTAAAATCTTAAGGAAGTTTGATGCAAATGCCTAAGAAATTGAGCTTCCATATGATCTAGGCATATCACCCATATTCAACATATCAGACCTGTATCCTTATAGGGAAGATGACACAAAGAGATCAGAGGATCAAGAGAAGATTTAGTGGGAGAAGCAAATGCATGTAGAATAAAAAAAAACAAATGTATAAGATTGTTGATCAGAGGATTGGCTAGAAGACTAGGAGGAAGAAATATCTTGAATATTTGGTCAAGTGCAAGGGATAGGCGATAGAAGATGCTAGTTGGGAAAATGAAGTTGACATCCAGAAGCATGGAAAGTCGGTGCAGGAGCTCATGGATAGGAGTCCATGAATTTTTTTCCATGGGAGTATGATGCAGGAGCATCACCAGCAAGCACGTGTGGCAGGACAACTCAGCGCCTTTGAATCATTTCAAAATCTTAACCATTGCCATTTCCTGCAAATATTTTGGAGTGGATTGAAAAACTGAAGAAGATCAAACGCTTAGAAGCTGAATGATCACAAGTGATCTAGGAGTTTCACTCCTAGTATTGAATGTAACAAAAATTAGCTAGCAGTTAGGTTTTGTTTTCAAGTAGATGAGTAGTCGGAGGGAACCCTAAGAACCCTCTGAGATAAATAGAGGTTTTGTACACCCGAATGAGGCTATTGCAAGTTAGTAGGAGTTTGTTGGGATTTAGTTGTTGTTGAGTCTTCTTTTTGTTTATCATAGTTGTAGACATTTACTTTTGAATGAATATAACAAAGGAAAATTGATCCAATGCATGGTGTTTCTACTGTTTACAATTCCCTATTATTGTTGTTTTCCTGAATGAATGAGTTATATTATTGAGTATATGAAACTGTGAAGTGTTTGTATAATTTTCAATTGTTTTCTCTTCGTTGAGCTCACGCAAGGTGGGCATACAGTCTGGAAGGAGTGCGTTGACAGAGTCTGTTTTGACTCAGAAGCTTAGAAGAGATATCTTGAAACTTCTCTTTGCAAGGGGCGCAAAGTGACTGCTGCAAGGTGTGCATAGTCGCCTGCAAGAACCTAAGTCTTGTGTAATAATTTGTTGCAAGGAGTGAACAGATCAGAAATTCAACTAAGTGTCGAAGTAACCCTCTAGGGATTCAAAGGAGAAATATCAAGAGAGATAGCGGGAGAAATATCCAAGGGATTGAAGCTTTGAAGGTTTAACGAGTCACCGACTAAGATCTGTCTAGGAGGGAGTGGGGATCATTCCAGATCGTTGGATCTGGGCAAGGTGCGTGAGATTTAAGTATCTTGAAGCACAAAGGAGAGTGGACTACCAAATTCCTGAAGTCCCAAATTGATTAGGACCATCCATCGTCAAGAGGGACAGGTGGCCTGAGATCCACAACTTCGAAAGTTTGTGGATAAGGAGGAGGTGAAATCACTGAAGTAAATCTTGACCGTTGGTCGTCAAGGGGAGTACGTGTCAACAGATATAAGGCTCCGGGGAAATTCACTTTGAGGATTCCAGTTGAGAGTTGAAACCCCCAAAACTCGAAGTCCAAAGTGAATCTAGACCATCTGATCCAGAGGGACGTGTGGTGACAGATCGCGAACTTTGGATAAAATCACTCTGGAGAAGTTGAGAGTTGAGATCTCTGAAACCCGAAGGTCCAAAGTGAATCATAGTCGTCTGATTCAAGAGGACACACAGCATTAATCTGTGGACTCCAGGTAGAGACCCAGAGTAAATTATAGTCGTCTGATTCAGGAGGACATGTGGCATAAATTCACGCACTTCAAGGGAAAGTGAAAGTTGAAAGTTGAAGTTTTTTGAAGTCCGAAAAATAGAAGCAATTGCAGTCATCGATCTGCAGGAGACACACGTCAATATATCACGAGATTCAAGTAAAATCATTTTGGAAAAGCTGAGAGTTGATATTTTTGAAGTCCGAAGTCTCGAAGTGGCTAGGGTCATCGATTTGGGGAGGACAGGTGTTAGCAGATCTTCCATTTTCATAAGATAGCCACTGCGGAGAGAATGGGATTTGTGAGTTGAAACTCCCGAATCCCGAAAGGAGAAAACAATCATGACCATTGAATTGAAAGGGGCACACGTCAACGGATCACGAAGATCTAGGAGGGCATGATCTGGAGAGGAGGAAGGAAAGGAGACAGATCTAAACCATTGATCGAGAGGCTCCACCCAATATCGTGAGATCGAAGGTCACGCTTGATTGCGGGGTCATAAAGTGCTCGGACGTTAAAAATATGAGAGACGACTGCAATTGAAACCATGGTATCAACAAAGGGGTATGTGGCAGTTGGAGGTGAATTGCGGAGAGAAAAGCGGTGTGGTCCCAAACCATATTTGGTCGCTCCGCAATCGCGTGTTTACGCAAGGTCACGGCTCGAGGTCACATGCGGGAGAGGGCTAAGGAGAGAGGAGTTCAAGAGTACAGCAGTGTGAAGGAAGAGGTCGCGGGTGCCATAGAACCTGCACTAGAGGACTGAAAGGGCCTCTTTTAAATCATAAGTGAGACCACTAAGGTTTCAGAGAGCCGATTCGGCTCAAAATCGAAGATCCTTGACTGGGCATTCATGCATCCCCTTAGGAGAGAAGGGGGGTCTGCATCAAATATACCTTTTCCAAGTAGTGATCTTGGATTCAGTACATTCAGAGGAACAAGTAGTTGAGGCTCCAGGTTCTAGGTTTGATTGATCAAATTGTTAAGTTTCAATTTGCACATATCAAGGTTGATAGTTGCTATAGTACAAGTAAACACTATAGTTGTGACAACAATATTTGAAAGGTTCTATTACTGTTAGGTATACTTGGTTGCATGTAAGTACTATTGATATAGATGCTTATTGCACTTATTTGAAAAATGAGCTAACTTATCTTCTAGGAGATATCTCTCATTTTGCTCCCGAGAAGGTCACCTTGGTAACTCTATGATGACTACCATCCTTGTTGTTGTAGATATGTTCTTATGAAAATGATATTGGAAATACTTTTTCTCTTGGTGTTCTTGTTTCAGGAAGGTCACAGGAAATAGCTCTGAGAAGACGTTACATTGACAGTTGCAAACATGGATCAAATAACTCCATCAAGTGGTGAGATAGGTGATCTCACCAAGTACCAATTCTAAAGGAATTGTGTAAAGAAAAATAAGTTTTGGACATCGTTCACTCAGATGTGTGTGGACCAATTTCAACCTCCTCACTAAGAGGGAGAGTATACCTCAGATGATTTCTAGACATTCTATAGAGATGTCGGGATTAGGAGAGAGCTCACTACTCCCTACAATCCTCAGCAAAATGGTGTACCAGAAAGAAAGAACCGATCCATTGAAAAATATATAAAGGCAATGATGAAATGACTAGAATCTATCCATGTTTCTATGGGGAGAAGCACCTATGATAGTCGTATGTGTTTAGAATATAACTCATCATCATGTATTGAAGAACGTGATTCCAGAAGAAGCTTTCTCTGAAAACAAGCCAAGTGTTGAACACTTGAGGATATTTGGTTGTCAGTAAAGAAGAAAGAATATAAGGAAACTATGATGGAAGAATATCAATCCATCATGACGTATTCGAAATTCCGCCTAGACCTGAAGGAAAGTTTGTAAAGTATCAATAAATACAAGGCAAGATTCGTGGCTATAAGGTTATCCCAGTAAGAGGGACAAGACTATGATGAGACATTTTCTCCAATTGGCAGATACACCTCTATTAGATCCATCATATCTCTTGCAACATCCATGGGTTGGAGTTTACATCAAATGCATGTAAAGACCACTTTTCTCAATGGAGTAATTGAGGAAGAAGTATGCATAGAGAAACCTCAAGGTTTTGAGGTACACCCAAGACAAACCCATGTATGAAAATTAAAGAAGGTCATGTATGGACTCAAGCAAGCTCCAAGAGCTTGGTGCAGATCCTCTCATTATTCTGTGTAAGAGGGAGTTAGCCTCTGAATTCAATATGAAGGATATAGGTCTCATGCATTATTATTTAGCACTAGAAGTATAGCAGAAGTGTGGTGAAATATTCCTGGGGCAAGGGAAGTATGTTGTAAATATCCTTTATAATTTTGGGATGATGGATTGCAAATACATGAAAACTCCCATGGTGACAGATATGAGGAAGTTGAGAGACTCGGATTTTGATCCAATAGATTTGTCCCTGTACCGAAATTTGATTGGCTCATTGATGTATATAGTTAATACCCAGCCAGACATTTTATTTTCTGAGAACAAGTTGAGCTAGTTTTAGGTGCAACCTAGACATGAGTATTGGATAGCTGCAAAGCACATTTTGAGATATATTTGTGGGACACTAAACCATGGTTTGAGATATGCCTCAAACAGTGATGTAGAGCTGTATGAATTTACTGATTCAGATTGGGCATGAAGTGTAGATGATAGAAAGAGTACTTCTGGTATATGTTTCAGTTTGGGCTCATGGGCTAGCAAGAAACAAAAGTTTGTTGCACTCAGCACTGCAGAAGCAAAGTAGATTGTATCTTGTGATGCTTGTAAGGAAGCAGTATGTCTTTGTAAGCTTGTTTCTATACTATTTGATCAGGTGTTAGATTCGACTGTGATATATTGTGATAATCAGAGTTGTGTGAAGATTTCATAGAACCCCATGTTCCATGACAGGACGAAGCACATTGAGATCAAGTACTATTTTCTTTGTGATAAAGTCTAGAAGGGAGAATTGATTCTCCAGTACATCTCCATCGATGAGAAGACAATTGATATTTTGACGAAGCCTTTATCCAAGATAAAGTTTGCATACTTGAGGTACAAGTTGGGACTCATGGGGATTTCTCCCTTGGTTGAAAGGGAGGAGATGACTTCCTTGGTTGGGAGGGAGTGTTGATATATTGCATCATGGATAGAAATTGTGTTGGTGGGAAGACATTCTCCCTGTGGAGAATGGTCCAGGTTGACAGATTGTTGTTTTGTATCATGCCAGTACAACTTAGATATGATGCTTCAGCATCATGCTAGTACAACTTAGATATGATACAGATGCCATGAGATGCATCATGCTAGTACAACTTAGATATGATGTATTAGCATCATGTTAGTACATCATAGAGATTATGCATATGCCTGAGTCACATCATGTTAGTACATATTAGATGTGATGTAGTAGCATCATGCTAGTATAGCTTAGAGATGATGTAGATGACTCGCATCATGCCAGTGCAGCTTAGATATAGTGCATTGAAACCATTCTAGTACGGGTTATAGATGATTTAGATTGTACTCCACAGCATGTCATTACATCTTAGATATGATGCATCTGCATCATGCTAGTACGGCTTAGACATGATACAATGGAGAGGATGGTTCTTGTAGCCATTGCAGGGGATTCAACATTTGTTGGGATAATCATTCTTCTAGGACATATTTCTATATTAGAAGAATGGTCCTTGTATCACTTTGTTGAGTGAGTGACTTATGTGAGACACTTTGTTGAGTGCGCTAAGTCTAGCACATGACTTATTCAGCATCATGTCTAATTACTCAAATAGAGTATGGACTCGAGAGATGATGCAGAGGATGATATGAATTGATTCCAAGAGAATGTTGTACTACATGGTGATAGCTTGTGTAGCTATTAGTTGATTGCAGTGGAGAGTGTGGGTCTCTGGATAGTAGCTATGTGCTATTGTGGTGGATGTATTCCACTGGTAGTGGTTGAGTGTCACTATATAGTAGGTGTGCACTACTAGGCGTGGTTGTGTACCACTGGATAGTAGTTGTGTACTACAATGGATCAACATTGTTGTGATCTATTGGATGGAATTATACTACTAGATTTCGATGGAGACTACCAATAGTGTTGAAGGTGTTTCCTAGACTGGTGTGCCAACCAATAGTGTTGGAGGTGATTGTCACCTAGATGGATAGTAATGATGATGCTCGTGACTTGATATGCGTGATCATGAGATAACATGTGTGGTTATGATGATGTTACCTATAGAATGGTCTGCAAGACTATGTGAGCCTTTTCCATACCATGTGAAATGGATGGATGTGTTTGATACTGTTACAGTTAATACCTCCCTAGCTAGAAGGGAGTGTTGATATTATGGTAGTTGTGGGAGGTATTAACCTCCATGTGTAACCTTTGGCTAGAATAGAATATTCTGGAAGCAAGAGAAACCCTAAATAGATGTGTAGAAATCCTAGATAACAAGTCGGCTCAGTAAAAGAATTAATAATAAAGTATTATCTTCCAGAAGGACAAGTTGGCCTAGACAAGTGACAAGAACCACTATAAATAGAGGGCGCTTGAGCTCATTTGTACTCACTCACTTGACTCACTCTCTTAGTCAAGTCTAGCACAAGTTTGGAGCTACAGCTGCAAGTTTTAAAGGTACGTCTTATGGGGTGACTCTTGGTCTCTCTCTCTAGCGCCATCTAGCCTAAGATATGTGCCTTATCTTCTAGTATCTCTTGGTGATATTCTTGGTGACGTCTTGGAGTATATTGGTGGTATTCTTGGTGATGTCTTGGAAGGGATGATGCTCATGGGATTTTAGGCATGCCTATCAACTTATACTTCAATATTCATCAGATCTACCATACCATCATTCATATATATCATTCAATTAACCTTTAACATTCATTATACATGAAATAACATATATAATCTAGTATGCCCTGCAAATTAATCTTAACAGATTTGTTCACGTATCCATTCATTCATCATAAAATACATTACGAAGCATAGAAAAGCATAAATGAAAACATTCCACATATTGACATAGTATTTTACCATGGTTCACCCCCCCCGGGCTACGTCCAAAAAGATTTGGCAATCTATGTTTTTTTATTCATCTTCTTCAAAATACCGCGTTGCGCGCATTACAACATAAGCTAGTGAGGCTAACCAAATTCGCACCAAGATCCACAACTTGCGACCTGAACCTCAGTTACAATCCATAAATATCCAAGTATGAGCTCCACCACTCTCAACCAAAACTAGTACTGCGACTCAAAACTAAACTTAACTTTTCCAAAACTTGGATTAAGTATGATCTCCTCAGAGCTTACAATGCCTATTTATACTACCAAAATTACGCTAAAACCATTAAATTGATTACCAAAACCCTAACCTTAATGGATTATGTTTGTCCACTTTACAACCTTTCACGCACGTTTGGTCTTCATTCCAACCATTTATTACTTTGACTCTTCTTTTCCTCGCGTTGTTTTTCATTGATTCTCGGCATGTGTTGCTTCTTTGGTCCATTCCTTATCATCCTGCCTCATTTGTTGCGCTCTTCCTTGTTGCATTCTCCAGCAGGCCCCCAACGCTAACATGTGGCTTGTCTCAAGCCACTCAGACAGTGTTTTCCTCTTTCCCTGACTTCTTTAGCACCTCAAATATGTCTGTCATCTCTTGTACTTGTGCTTTCACTTGTACACTCCTTTCTGCAATGTTTTCCACCAACTGCATTGTTATATGCTCCTTCAACACTTCTACACTATCCAAGTGTAGATGTTCTAACTTGGCCTTTGTTTCTTCCAACCCAGTAGTAATCATTTCTACCCCTTCCTGCAATGGCTCCAAATGATCCTACTTAACTATTTCTCCATCTAGATTGATTTCATCTCAGCCTGCAGGCTCTTCATCTCCTACGCAATCTTCATCCTGTCTGATATGGCCATATTTTTCTGTATGTTCTTCAAGTCCTGGACTGCAGTATTTATGTTGCCTTCCTTTTGATATAATTCTTGAATCCTTTCATCTTCCTGCAGTTCTGTCCACATATGCGCTATATTTTTGTATAGTTATGTCATTCTGTTAATTTCCCCTTCAATATTTTTTCGTGTATTCCAGAGCCTGTTGATCCCTTTGTGTTTTATCTCTGGTGGAGTGCTAGGGATCACCTTCTCTACCAGGTCTGTGATTTCCTGTATGTACCCTTCCATAGCCTGCACTATTTTTTGGATATTCTCTTATGTACTTAACTCCTCTGCTAGTGCGTTGTCTGATATAGTTTGAAATACTTCCTCAATCCTTTGTTCTAATTTCTTCATGCATTTTTTTTCTTCGTCCCTCTAGAGTTGTACTTCTTTAAGGGCTATCTCCAGTATCTCCTTTTCTTCGCTAGTTGTCTCTAAGTTCATCGCATATGTCCTGGCCCTTGATTGAACTTCACTCGTGACACTTATCTGCAACTTTTATAATGCCCTGGTTGGAATCTTGGACAACACCAAGTCCAACTGCTCTATATCCTTCAAAGGTTTTTGAGATGTGTCCATGTCTATGTGTAGCATTCCTTGGTTGATTTGGAAAGTGCCACTTCCCATTATTATTGTCTACATTGTCTCTTTTTCCTCATGGATTTCATCATGTTGCGTTGTGCCTTTCTGTTGTGCTACATTGATCTGTAGGCTTTCCAAAACTTCTTTCACCTCCATCAACTTTTTCATCAATTATTCTCTTTGTGACTTCGTGATGTATAGGTATTCTTCTCCTTGATCCTGCACTTTTTCTGCCACCAATTCCGCGTCATCCTCAGTTATTGTGAGTTGAGGGGCCTTCTTTTGCACCTCCATCTTCTTTCGTGTTTCTCCTATCCGCGTCATTTATTTTTCTTTTTTTTGTTGTCTCTTTCTGCACTAGGTTCTTTTCCTCTAGTATGTCTGCACTTCTTGTCTCCTGGATAGGGATGTTATTATTTTTTTTTGCTTCCACATTTGTTCCTTCTACGCGCTCATTTTCTAGTATTGATGCCCTATGTATTGTTTCCTTCTTCCTCTTTTTATTTACTTTCGCGTTGCCTTCTGTTGGTTGAGTGCACTCTGATGCTTTCCTAGTATTTGTTGTTGGACTACTTGACTGTCCAGTTCATGCTTTCTCTTTTCCCTTTGTTCCTTTATTGACAACCACTAGTACCTTCCATTGATTTGGTCATTTCCCTATCATCCATTGTACTTATTCTCCTATGATACAGTACTGCATCTTTAACCATTTATTTTTTGGGTCTCTTCTTGCTTGTATCCACATGTTATGCCTAGATTCTTTGAATTTTTCTATCCCTTCATTCTCCTTCACCAGTTTAGGTGAGATCCTCCATGTCTCTATTATCTTTTCATGTATCTCCTCAAGATACATGCCAAAAATGTTGGTGTTAGTTTTCCTCTATTTAGGATATGTTTTGTGCCACAGGGTTATATACCTTGTTGTGCGGCACCTTCCTCTCCTGTCACAAAAAGCTGAGTATTTTGGTTCTTCCCATGCCACTAAGGCTATCAAAATTAGCAACCAATAATAACAGAACTTTGTCCTAAAATCCTACTCATCTCTAAAATATTCCCAAAATAGGTTGAGAAAATATGATTCCCAACTAAGTATTGTCCCCTTCACATACTACGCGGCTGCTACTACCACTCATGTTGGTGCCTCCTCTTTTAGAAACTTTATAAATAACTTGCAAACCATCATCTTTGTCATGAATCTTGTGGCTAGATCATTTATATTCTTGATGATCATGCCTCTGCTTCCCCTGTCAGTGCCAAATTGGGATTTTACTTCTTCTGCAATTGTCTTCTCCTTCGTTTTATCATCTAAATATTGCTCAGGTTTCACTCCATATGTTGGAAGCCCTGTAATCTTTGAAATTAAGTATACATCAATTGGGACAGGTCTGTCCATCCACAAAAACCCTCCATGTACTCTCACTAGTAATTGTTTGACGCGGGCATTGACATCCTTCCCTCTACCAAAGTGAGGGATTTCTAACAAATTCATGATGCCTGAATTGTACAACCCTATAATCCATTGTTTGTGTTCTAATATTGGGAGTCCTAATGAGCGTATCCCTATGTTCTCCATATAGATTTCCTGTGCAAACTCTGAAAATTTAGCCACCTATGTGACATCGTGATTTGTGTACCTCGGTTTAGGAACAAACCACAACATAACCTCTATAGCTATTAACAAATCTGGAATTTGGGGCAATGAAAGTGAAATGTGTTGTTGTGTGCACGTTATTGTTACTGTTGGCCTTGTTTTTTTTATGGACCCGATGTCTCTACTTCTTCCTCTGTGTCCTAATATTCGTCGTTGTCATCCTTTACGTCTGGGGGTTTTTCTGCGTTCGATTTATTTTTTTCCTTAGATTCATCTGATTATGTTTTCTCGTCATCTTATTCATTATTTTATCCATGTGTGTGTGTCGCTCCTAGTTGTGCTATGTTAGGGTTTCCTTTTGTGCTAGGGTTTCGACCTTCTTCTACCTGGTTTACCTCCACTACTTCTTCCTCTGGGTTCTATTCCTCGACAAGCGTCAGACTAATCAAATCACTCTTTATTGATGGGATCTCATCTACATCGACCACCCATTTTTCCTCCTAGATTGGTTTTTTTGTGCTTTTGGTCCTTCTTGTGAACTGGTTGCGTGCTCTGATCTTCGGCGGTGTCATTGTTCTAACTTGGGCAAATTTTGTTGTAAATCTAAGCTGGATTCTTCAAAATTTCTCACACAATCACACCTTGTTCACTCCTTCACTCTTGTTTTCTCAAAATCACAAGTGTTTTCCTTTTCATGCTTTTCATGCTTTTCCCCTTTTATAAACCCTGTCAAAAATGCGCCTTTCTTTGTCGGTCATCCGTTTTCTCTTCCCGATCATTTTTCGTCCTGGCACATTGCATTCACTTTTTATGTCGCACAATGTCTTCAGGTTCTGTCATACCTCTTTCTAGCTTCTACTGTGCACTTTTTCCTTCAATTGTCTGTCTATGAATTATCCATCTACCTACTTCTTGTTTGTTTTTTCTCATTTTTCTACTTTTTTTCTTCATTTTTCTTCTTTTAATTCCTACTATATACAATATGTACAACTCTACCTTGTTGCATGACATATATTGAGGGTTGGTAGGTCAACTATCCCTATCTAGTTTCAGTCAACTACCATTCACCATTCATTGCATCTCCTTTCCTGCTAATTTTTACAGTTGCACAATACCTCCATCTCTGTCTGACTTTATCTCATATGGCCTTGCCAATGCATCCTTAACTTCCCTGGGTGTTGTAAGTATTTATTATCATATAGGAGAATGAGATATCCTTTCTTGAAGTTCTTATTCTTAATGTGTATGTCATGCCAAGCCTTTTCCTTTGATTTCTTTACTTCTTGATGGAAAGCAGCTACAATTATGTCTTCTTCTAATTCCATGAGTTGTGCCAATCTTTATTGAGTTGCGCCTCTTATGTCGTGTTTTTAATTACTGCAATGTGTGGACTAGGTATCAAATACTCTAGAGGAACTACGACTTTCTGTCCATACATCAGTATAAAAGGTGTATGCCCTAGAAGCTTCTTGCATGTAGTTCTATAGGCCCATAACATTGTTGGTATCTTCAAATCCCAATCATCCATGTTCGCGTTGCAAATATTGTTTAAGGAATTGGGTTTTCCTATTCCATCATACTTATCCACATATATTTCCTCATGGTTTGCACCAAATCTAATGCGCAGTAACCTTTTGCATTGATAAAAATTATTGATCTTCTCTTTATGTGTACCCCACCATCAGGCAGGTGTAGCTTTCAAAGAAATATCCAAAACTAGTGATCTTTGATTTTCAAAAAATTCTAATTCAAATTTTGTTAAAAATTCCTCTAAATCATTCTGACCATAAAATGTGGGTGGTTCCCTTATCTCTGTACCAACCCATCTTAGTGCGCAGGTCATCCTTACGCATATTCTAGTAGATAACTCACACAATAATTTCTACCAATTCTCTAGTCCTATTTCAAAGCCTCAAGCACAGGAACTAATACTTTTCCAGCTCAACATGCCATTTGCAGTTGGGTTAACATAATCTTCTTCTCACGTGGTATTTCTATACAACTGGTTTATGTCCTCCATAATTAAAAAATGTGTTGTGGGTTCCACATACCTTCCTCCTTATGAAGGATCTAATGGCACAATAACTCCATATTCCCCTGATTCAAAGATCATATTTCTAGTCTTCAGGTTGATAATAGCCTGATTTGAAAAAGCCCAATCCAGTCCCAACAATGTTGGATATGGTGAAGTTTTATCTACTATGTCAATCACTTCAAAGTATTCCATTGTGCACACTCCATCTATATCTACTGGTATTCCCTTCAATCTACCAATTGGTACCACTCTATGTTGATTTTCTAACTTTAACTAAATATATGAAAATCCCAATGTAGGTTCCCCCATAGCTTCCCATTTCTTCCTAGGAAGAACATTTACTTTAGACCCTAAGTCTAGTATGATATCCCCCGTATTGAAGTCTCCAATGTTTGCATTCAACCTAAACTTCCTACTTGATCTTCTCTTCTTATGAACTTTATTGACTCTCTTGTGTTTTGGTTTCATTTCTTCTACAGAATTTGACTTCTCTAACAGAATCTGTAATACTTGTAAAGATTTTGTATCATTCAACAACTTCACACAAGGCCCCAAAAATTTTCTCAGATTACTTACCTGTTCTGATGGTTCTTCTTTGTTGATCTGATCAAACAGATGAGGCATTTCATACACTAGTACATCATCTCCTGGATTTGTTCCTGAAGTTGACGCAATATTCTCCTTCAAAATATCTTGTCTAGCTTCCTTGAATATCTCCTTCTTTTTGTGCGATCAAAATTCTATTGGGGTGTTGTATTCTTTATGACCGACTGGTACTGGTCTTGGTCCTGATATTGATCCTTCTTCGTTACATCTGCTCCAGTATTGGCTCCACCTCTAGTAACTATATTGATCTTCTTCCCATCATCTTCTCTATTTTCCATAGCAATCCATTGAACATTCTAATTGTTCTAGTTTCTTTTGTCCTGTATTTTTACCAGAAGTGTCAGATAGTCTTATGTCTCACGGTATGTTGCATGAAAATACATAAATTTCACAAGTGGTTGTGGATAATCTATTGCATAGTTCCCAGGTTTCTGACAGTTGTGACAAACTACTAGTCCTTTACCTCCTCCAAATCCTCTTCCTCAACGACCTCCTCCTCTAAATTCTCCTCTATTTCCTTGGTTTTCTCTGCACGATGTATTATACTCTGGTTCCTGATTGTACTGTGGTTGTGCATTATTTTATTTTGGTAGCATTGCAAATTGTTGTGTGTTATTATACTGTGTTGGTGCTCCAAACTGTCGTGCATTATTATACTGCGATTGCGCTGCAAACTGTTGTGCATTATTATACTATGGTTGTTGTGCAGGTTGTCCTGTCATTAATTCAGCATGCACCCTATAAGTATATGATGTCCTCTCCTTCATTATTTCCAAAGTTCTACAATCCTTGTCTTCATGTCCAAATAAGTTGCAAAAATCACAAAATGTAGTCGTGGGCATCATTTGATACTTTTACATCAAGGGACAATGATAAGGATCATGTCCATGTGTTCTACATATATCACACCATGGTCCTTCTATGGGTAAAGGATTTGGCATTCATGTCCCCAAGTATTGTGCAAAGGTTGGGCACTCATTCTTATGATGACCTTATGTTCTGCAAAATGTGCACCAGACATATTCCCTCTTTTCCTTTCCCTTATTATGATTCAACTGGAATATTAGTTTCTTTATATCTTCTCTCATCTCTTCCACAGCTGGATTTGTATGATTATATTGATTTTATTCTAATTGCAAAGCTTCTTGTAAGGCCTCATCTTGAGTTTGAAACTTTTTTTGCCTTAATGGAAACTTCAAATGTGCTAATAAAGAGTTAAGAAATAAGTGTCTATGTTTCATAACTATGATAGGATACTTCAACTTATCTTTTAGTCTCCTGAAATTTTGAAAAAAATCCCAGTCTGACTCACCTAGCCTATGTTTGATCTCTATCATCTCATTCATGAACTAGTCCTCTGAGCTAGTTCGTTTAAATTCATTGACCAATTCCTTTTTCACATCTGCGACAGTTGTAGGCACTCCTTGTGGATTGTTTACTATGAGGCCTATATACCAGTGTAGTGTGTTGTCTCTGAATGTGATCACCGGCTACACCACTTATGTATCTTCATCTGTAATCTACTTAACTGCCCAAATATTCTCACAAATAAACAAATTCTTCTCAAGGTCATCGGACCCTTCTCCACGAAACTATGGTAACCGAATAGTTGGATCTACTCCTGCCACTATGAAGTTTGTTGTACTACCACCTTCACGCAATGTAGATACTTGACTACTACTAGTTGAACTTCTTCTTGAATTTCCATTGGACCCACGTCCTACTAAAATCCTTCTACTACTAATCACTTGTTGTCTGAATGTTTCTTCTTCTTTAGATGTCTTAGTCGCGCATGGGGTTGTGGGTTCCACACTAATTTGGATCTGGAATGGAGAGCCTTCTTCTGCACTGGACCCCTGACCTCTATTTTTCCTCTCATATGTGGCATGCAATATTTCCTGAATCTTTCCCATCGCACAGAGATCCTCTACCTCTTCCTCATTTGTCCAATCCCTCACACTCGGTTACTACCCTCTTTTTCCTATTGATCTTATACTGGTAGGGTCTTCCGATGCGCGTCACTCCTTCTCTTCCCATTATCTCCTTGGTATGTTCCTCATCTATCATAATAGGATCCATTTATTCCTTCTTCTGGCCTCCACCTAGAGCCCTCTCCAGATCTTAGATATTCCTTAGTGTTTCCCCTAACTCCCCCATGCACACGGAGTGATTTAGCTATCTGAATCCATTGTCATCACTCCTTTATCATGCAATAAGATTTTGATCAACGTGTAAATGATCGAATGTACCTTCCTCTTGGTCCCTTCATAAAATCATGCTCTATGCTAGTGTAAGACTTCACAGTATCGACTGCAAACTCAGTAATAAAACCTACAACAATATTGTCTAACCAGAAATCCATTGTGCGTGTGAATTTATTATTGACCCTTTCCAACCACGCAATATTCTTAGTAATACACTCTACTGGCCTTATCTAATTAGTTGGATGAGTATCTTTCAACCTCAATATCCACTACAGTAATAACTCTGGAAAATAACATAAATATGCCTCATGTAAATCAATAAACACATACCTCTGCAGATGTTGGCCTGGTGTATACCTGGAGCTTCTATTATCTTTATGTGCAAAATCGAGTTGTTTTGTCTCCAACCATATTTCAATATCTTTCTTAGTTGGATTCCATGGCCTAAACATCCCCTTCTACCACTACATTATCTTCATCAATTCCCCTCCAATTTGATCTTCTGAGTTCCAACCGGCAATGGAACCATTTTTTGGATGTATGGACTGACCTGGGTTCTACCTTAGTTCTCCAACAAAGCCCTAGAAACCATTGTCCCTTCTAGAAACCAGAAGGAAACACTACACATAGAGTGCACAGTGTTGTCTCACTCGAGATGTCTTATGGGTGATTGCATGACCCATATGTATGAAATCTTGGAAAGGATTATGCTTATGGGATGTTAGACATAGCTATCAACTTATACTTCAATATTCATCAGATCTACCATACCATCATTCTTATCTATCATTCAATTAACCTTTAACATTCATTATGCAGGAAATAACATATCTAATCGAGTGCATGATGCAAATTAACCTTAAAAGATTAATTCACTTATCCATTCATTCATCATAAAAGACATTTCAAATCATAGAAACACATAAAGGAAAACATTCCACACATTGACAGGGTATTTTACCGTGGTTCACCCCCATGGGCTACATCCACAAAGATTTGGCATTATATGCTTCTTTATTCATCTTCTTCAAAATATTATGTTGCGCACATTACATCATAAGCTGGTGAGGATGACTAGTGTCGCACCAATCTCCATAGCTTGTGACCCGACCCTCATTTACAATCCATAAATCTCTAATTATGAGCTCCACCGCTCTCAACCAAAACTAGTATTGCAACTCAAAACATGTCAACGAATCAAAACTGAACTCAACTTCTCCAAAAATTATATTAAGCATGATCTCCTCAGATCCTACAATGCCTCTTTATACTACCAAAATTGGGTTTAACCCATTACATTGATTACCAAAACCTTAACCCTAGTGGATTAGGTTTGTCCACTTTACAACCTCCTACATGCAGTTGGTCTTCAATCCAACTGTTTCTTGCTTTGACTCTTCTTTTCCTCATGTTGATTTTCATTGAATCCCAATGTGTGTTTCTTCTTTGGTCCATTTCTTAGCTTCCTTCCTCGTTTGTTGCGCTCTTCCTTAATCCTTGAAATTTTCTCCAAAATAGCATTCTCCAACACATCACCATAATATGTACATCAACTAAGTACCGAAACCTGTACCATACCATGTACAATAACCATGTACATCAAAATTGTACCATATCATGCATCAACCATGTACCAAACGTATACCATGTCATGTATCAACCATGTATCGAAACATGTATCATACCATATACATCAACCATGTACCATACCAAGCACATCATAAGCTATCATCAATGAAGTGCCTCAAGCATAACCAAGATTGCCACAATACCAAGATACCAATATAGCCAATATGTGCTACTAATCAATGTGCCACAAAATCACTAAGGTGTACCTCAACATGTACCAACATCACCAAGACATGCACTTCATACATCTACCAATAATATGCCTCACACCATCCACCAAAGATGTGCCTCTAGCAATGTATCATACCATCACCAAGGTGTACCATAAGCATGCTCCACCATATACCAAGTGTGTATCTCAACCATGTACCAACAACACAAATATGTATCTCTATCGTATGCCCAAATCACCACACCATGCCTCAAGCATGTACCATATCACCAATATATATCAATCAAATTATGCATATAAACATACCTCAAAACATGTAACTGACCTGGTGCTTCATATCATAGACAAACAACCAACCTGGACATCAACAACCTGGCACAAGCATCACTTCACAACCTTTCAAAATCTTTTCACAGATCCACAACTTGTTCCTCTACTGCCCGCAGATATCCGCGCTTTGCACCACTATGGCTCGCGTACATCTGCAATTTGTTGACCAGTAACCCGCGAATAACCTCAGAAACTAGGGTTATCACTTTTTCTACAACTCTGAAACTTTCACCTTCGACCTTCCTTCACAACCTCAAACTTGCTACCTCAGGTTCACCAATAGACCAAAATTTCTTCATAAAATAGATAATCAATAGAGTTGTGTGTGAATGTACTTATGAGAGACTTTTTGAGGTGTATATATACTTTTTCTAAGTAACCTCTTTCCTTAACTTTAGGGCTTCTTGAACTTTCTTGTTACAACCACTTTACCCTTTCATTAATGACTTGTAACTAATTTGGGGCTTCTTAACCCATCTTTAGGGCTTCCAACTTCATGACCCCATAACTCCTCAACTGTAAGAAACTACATGATGTTCCACATACCATTGGAAAATTCATGACAAGGACTATCCATCTATGAGTGTGTTACCTACATTTACACTTTCCTTCATGTCTTTATTCCTCAAACAAATTTATGTGTCATGACCACACCTATGGGTTTCTTATAGACTTCTTCAAAGCGTCTTCCCGTGAGGGCCATGCTTAGAGCTATGTCATAATGGGACCATTTTTGTGACTTCTCCAAATACACCCATCACATCTATTGACATCAATGACAACCACTATTTATTGACATCAATGAAAACAAATTGTCCAACAACATCAATGACAACCAACTGTTCAACATTTTATGTATAGACTGCAAAATAGATCAGAACGAAGACTAATGCATCTATATTATTATTTCTAAGCCTTGTAGTGCATATTTTGTCTTTGTATCTACCTTTTATGAAACTAGAGATGCTCTAGCAAGTGCCTATAAAGATCCCCCTCTTGAGTCTTTTTGTGATGCTTTGATTAGAGAGCAAGATAAACTTGTGCAACTTGGAGTGATCATCATTGCAGGTACCTCCAACAAAGTCTTAGTGGCCCAATAGAAAGATAAATCCAAGAATCCCAAGAAGCAACATCCTCGCCAACACAATAAGCAAAACAAGGTTCCTAAACCCTCTAAGCTAGCTTCTGCTCCTAATGGTGACAAAGTAGCAAAATTTAAAAATAAGAAGACTAACAGACATTGCAACTTTTGTCGGAAAGATGGTCATGTGGAGTCCAAATGTTTTAAAAATATGGAAGCCTTAGAAGCAGTGATGAAGAAGCACAACATCAATATTTATTCTTCTTCTTCTTCTCATGGGCATGCACTTTATGCTTCTGGTTTCTCCTTCAATGCAACTTCTACTTCTTCGCCTAGTGAGCATCTTATTGATTTTGGAGCATATTATCATATGGCTAAGGATAAATCCATATTTTCTACTCTAAATGAATGTAACACCAAGAAAATATTTGTTAGTGATGATAGATCTCTTAGTGT
>JZKD02S1736559.1:1288199-1339377 GCA_000966675.3 Picea glauca | reverse complement strand
CTCAAGTTTGAGTTTGTGTTAGAACTAGCCATTCCAACATTAGAAAAATGTTATTTGAAATTGTTTGCAGCAACTTGTTGTGCCCCCCACAACTACCCATTGAAATTCCCTGTATTAGGGATTCCAATGGGTCCCCCTATCAAAATTTTAAGTAACAGTGTTTTCTCACTACTGACTTAGCTAGGTACTTGTAGAGGAACTACTATTATCTTTATGCAGTCCTAACTTATCAAAGGATAGCTACACTAGTCAACGGTCCTTTTGAGGTTTCCTGAGAGTCTCATTAGCCCCTTTCCTCAAGATGAAACCAGTTATAACGTCCTTTTAAGGGACTCTCCTGGAAAAATAAATCAAGTATGCATCCATATAACCAAGTCCAGGGGCTATCAAAACTTCACTATTTGGAAATTCTCGATTGAGGAAGACAAGCATGTAACTAGTGAACACTCTCTCGAAATAATTATCAGACACATCGAAATAATTATCAGACAATGTATATCAGAGGATTGTCATTGGGGTGTATCCCACACAAGTTGTAATAACATCTCGAAGTCTGAAGATTGATGGTCTGTCAGAATTTTATTTGTCGGCTTTTGCCCATCGAAGAAACTAGAATGCAATGATCAACCATTATCCTGAACAATTTCTTCTGATAATCCTTTACCGATACCTAGTGGGTCTTCCTTAACGTACATTCACTACACCATAGGCCTCTGTCTAATGATGATTGGTCCTAATGCAACAACAAAAGGAAGTTTATTTCATAAATAGGTGGTTTAACTCGTTATGTGCCAATATAATTTTATGAACGCCACATCCCATTGGTCTACTTAATTGCAATATGCACTTAAATACCTATGCACATATCTCCTTGCCTATGAAAACATGGATCTTGAGACACCAAATATTCTTTCGGGGAGTCCTCGTTGGAATGAATGCTAATTGCATACACTTTTTGGTTTCCGAAGACCAATTTTCCCGAGGGCCCATATTTCTGAGGATTAAACTTTCTGAAAAACTGTTTCTCACAAAGATTCATCTTTTCTGAAGACCATTTCTCCAAGGATCGCCTTCTCTAAAGAATTGATTTTCTGAAATCCATTCTTTTGAAATCTCAACTTTCCGAAAGGTAATTTGTCTGGAAAGCTCTTTCCGAAGAGGTGTTTCATAAGCAACCTTTTTCCGAAAACTCATGTTTATGAAAATCCTAGTTCCGAAGAGTTTATTTTGAAACACATTAATGTTGATGTACACCAGCTCAAGTCACATAGTAGACCTACATGAAGCATTCAATACAAAGTGTGTGGGGTAAATAGACATTTTAAAACCTAATCTAGGCGAAATTAAACGGTTATTGTCATTTGTTTAGAGCATTGTGAAGCATTGTGAAGAGTACTTGAATTGTTGGTTTTCGTCTGTACAGTTGAATATTTATGCACACAAGATACACTTTAGTATGATACATTTCTGCAATAAATACCCATTGTTATCCTTTGATACTCGCATTGTTTCAAATTTCGCAGGATGTCTAAAGTTCACGCTACGAAAGATGCAGTGAAAAGCGCCAGGAGAGTTGTGGAAAACCTACCAGTGCAGAGAAAATCTCCTGACACTCTGATACTAATAGATACCAACTATCACGATGGTATGGATGACTGCCTTGCCTAGATCCATATATATGAGATGTTTGTAAAACACAACTTTCTGCTGGAACTTGAAGACTTAAATTTGTATCAGAATATCCGAGCAAGTGGACTATATGATATAGCAACCAAACTTGCTCTCATGCCGTATAATGATGCAAAGAAGTGGGAATTTTCTTGTTTAGATAAAGAGGCTTGCACCATATTGAATGAAAGCAAACAATCCATAGCATCGTTGAAGACATATGACATTCATATCCGATATAAGCTTCCTAAAATGATATCACCCCTGAATGAAAAATTTCTAGATAAATTCAACGATGAACACAAAGATGCAGAGGAATTAATTCAAGAGTGGTGCAAGGACGAAGCACCTTTCGCACTGAAGGGAAGAAAACGGTTTTTGACCCACAATATGAAGGAACCCTATAGACTGCTGTCTTCCATGATATGCATATTATACGATGAGGAGAACAACATACATTTCAAGAGAGAATGGACTCTAATGGCATACTATGTACTAGAGAAAGGACATATATTCAATTGGGTTATGCATATTATACGATGAGGAGAACAACATACATTTCAAGAGAGAATGGACTCTAATGGCATACTATGTAGTAGAGAAAGGACATATATTCAATTGGGTTCAGTTGTTGTCTATCAACATTTTTGAAACAAAAAAGAGAGAACCAACACTAAAAACCATAGGGTTTTTCATGTTTGCTTATTTGATAGATGCTATATGTGCTACACATCATTTTCTTGGGATGGGCTAGGAGTGGAACCCTAGTTTATTCTCAATTCATGTTTATTGTTTTCAACTGTGGGAGGACAACTATAAAAAGCATATTTATGAGATTTGTGAGCATTTCTTAGTACCCCTGTATGCTATCATTTATAAACAACACCCCCTAAGAATATCCACATAAACTATGTAGACTATTAAAGAAATTAGGTGTTCGAAAATACATGTATTTCAACAAAGGACGAACACCTTCAATAACCACTCACTGAACCAGATCAAATATCAACACACTGATGTTTTTACGTGGTAAAACCCTTGTGGGTAAACATCCACAGGCCCAACCAACACAACCACTTGGTTAATGCAAAATAAAGATATTACATAGAGATTTACAAGAGAGTTTCTCACAATCGATCATCAACAAATGGCCCTCCATGATCTTTAAATAGAGATCATGGACCAATTGGGTGTTAAACCATATATCAATGTAGCCATTAACATAAAGGAGAATATGAGTCGTCAGATCACTCTATGTCGGGAACATATCGTGACCGTCAGAGTACCTAACTACAAATTCATACTAATGCATACTAAAGAAACACTCTTTAACCTAACAACGCATTAGACCAAGTTGATATTAACTAACTCCTAAGTGTCTAAATATACTAACATCCCCCCTTAAGAAAAACTTGGGATATGATTGAAGGATTTATAAAGGCAACACAATAGGAGAAGGAAGGAGGCATTAAAGCCTATCCCTCCTAATGATATCTTGCTGAACTCCTAACATAGATCGAAGTTTGTAAAACTTTGCTTCTATAAGATACTTTGTGAGAATGTCTGCAACTTGATCTTCTATAGGGAAAAAGAGCACTTCAATAACTCAATCATGAATGAGATTTCTAATGAAGTGCATGTGTATATGGATGTGTTTTCCATGTTGTTGTTGAACTGGATCTTTGGTGAGTTTGATGACACTCTGATTGTTGCACCAGAGGGTGATTGAATGCTGCTACTCGAATCCAAACTCTGAAAGGACCTGTCAAAGCCACAAGTATTCTTGAATTGCATTAAACACTGCTCGATACTCTACTTCTACTGAAGAAAGAGAAATAGGTTGTTGTTTCTTATAGGCCCAAGTGATTGTTCCTGAACCAAGGCTAAAAACATAACCTGCAGTAGACTTTCGATCATCAGGGTCACCTACCCAATATGAATTATTGAAGCCAAACAATAAAGGATCTCCCCTTTAAAATGTAATGTATCCCGAATGGAACTATACCCCAGACATACCGAAGTATCCTTTTAGTTGCTTTTCAATGAATTTCATGGGGTGATTGCATATACCGGGAAACAAGACCGACGACAAAGGAAATATCATGATGGATATGACTCAAATATACAAGTGGTAGCAAGTTTGATTCCAGACTGGAAGGGAAAAGGGGTTGGTTTAGAATCATCCATGTGAAAGCGACGAAGAAGGTCACACAAATACTTAGATTGGGAAATAAATATTTCTTCCTTGGTTTGCAATACTTGGAGGCCAAGGAAATAGTGCAAATAACCTAAGTTTGTCATTTAAAATTTCTTTTTAAGGATGGATTTCACACGGGTTAAAAGTTTTGGGTCACTACCAGTGAGGATAGGGTCATCAACATAAAGAAAAAGGATTATGATATGGCTTCCTACTTTCTTGGTATAGACATTAGGGTCAAAATGACATCTAGAAAAGCCGATATCAAGAAGAAAGTTTCTCATTTTGGCATACCAAGCTCGAGAAGCTTGCTTAAGACCATGAAGAGATTTATTAAGGTGAAAAACAAGGTTGGAGTCATTATAGATATCGCTAGGAGTTTGTTCCATGTAGATTTATTCTTGCGATCCTCCATGCAAGAAGGTAAATTTGACATGCATCTGATGGACCTCCCATTTATGTGAGCCCACAAGGGCTAGAACAAGGCAAATGGAATTCATTTTGGCTATAGGGGAAAATGTTTCATTAAAGTCAATGCCTTCAACTTGAGAGAATCCTTTGGAAAATAACTGAGCCTTCTGTCTTTCAACACTTTCATCTGATGCATACTTATTTCTATACACCCATTTACATATGACAAGTTTTCTTCCTTTTAGAAGAGGCACAAGATCCCCAGTATCATTCGCCATTAAAGAGCGATACTCTTCATTCATTGTTGTGTTCCAATATGGATGAACTAAAGATTCTATAAATGTCTATGGATCATGAGTCTTTGAAACCCAAACCAAAAGAGAATAGGTTCACTGGAACCATGAATTTGTTCGACGTTGATTTTAAGGATCACCGACAAGATCACCAATTGCTTCTCGTGTTGAAAAGACCCATTTGGGAAGCGATGGTGCTGGTGCAGGTTCATTTTGAATGGAATCATCTGGAGGAAGGTGAGTTGGTGGAGGTGAATTTTCATCCTCATTGTCATCATTTTAAGAAGAAGAAACCAAAATAGGAACAAAAGATGGCACAAGTGTCAAATATGGCTTGCAGGTCGAAGAAGGCACACATGATGAATTAGGCTCACATGCCAAGATATTTTCATCAAATTTAACATCTCTTCTAATAATAATTTCATTAGAATGAGGCTGAAGAAGTCTGTAAACTTTGATATCTTTAGAATAACCAACACAAATACACTTCTCACTTTTAGGTTGTAAAGTTTTCCTTTTCTAATCAAGAATGTGAGCCCGTGCTACACTGCCAAATACACATAAGTGGTTTACATCTAGATTAATTTTATTCCATGCTTCTTCCGATGTTATATTTTTTAGAGAATTTTTGGGAGTGTGATTTACTATATAATTTTCATAGATAATGTCTTTGGCCCAATAATTAAGACACAATCCCTTAGATTGGATCATACAATTAGCCATTTCTTTTAATGTGCGATTCTTTCTCTCAACAACACCATTTTGTTGTGGTGTATATGGAATGGCGTGTTGCATTTGGATGCCCTATACAGTGCAGTAAATTGTAAAATATTTGTTCACATATTCTCCTCCATTATTTTTTATTAACCTTTGAAGTTGATGTCCAAATTGTTTTTCTACAAGGGCCTTGTAGGCAAAAAAATTGTCAGACACTTTTCTCTCAAGTTTTAAGAAGTAAATCCAAGTGCGTCTTGAGAAGTCACCAATAAAATTTAAGAATACTTGCACCCAGAAAAAGAAGGAGAAGAAAGAGAACCACACAAATCACCGTGAACAAGCTGGAAAGGGGCCGATGCATGCCAAGAGGCATGCTTGTCAAAACTGTCCCGACAATGTTTATCGAGAACACAACCGACACAAACACCATCTCTCGAAGAAATGAGAGGAAGACCAATCACTATTTATTTATTACATAGATGATGCAATGAGTGATAGTTTAGATGGCCAAACCGCTCATGCCAAAGTTTGCACAATTCATCACTATGAGCAACAAAAACTAATGGAAAAGATGATGACCCAAAATTGTCAAACTTGTAAAACCTGGTAATATCATCAACAATTTCAGTTGCGAGGACATGCTTATGATATTTTAAATCCTTAATTACAACTTGGTGAGATGAAAATTCTATGGTTTTACCTTCATTTGAATGAGTGATCTAATATACTAATAGAATGTTGCAGATCATAATACATCATTAAAATGACCATTATCTAATCAAACTGTTCCAGATCCTACAACACTAAGAGATCTATCATCACTAACAAATATTTTCTTGGTGTTACATTCATTTAGAGTAGAAAATATGGATTTATCCTTAGCCATATGATAATATGCTCCAAAATCNCCGATGTTATATTTTTTAGAGAATTTTTGGGAGTGTGATTTACTATATAATTTTCATAGATAATGTCTTTGGCCCAATAATTAAGACACAATCCCTTAGATTGGATCATACAATTGGCCATTTCTTTTAATGTGTGATTCTTTCTCTCAACAACACCATTTTGTTGTGGTGTATATGGAATGGAGTGTTGCATTTGGATGCTCTATACAGTGCAGTAAATTGTAAAATATTTGTTCACATATTCTCCTCCATTATTTGTTATTAACCTTTGAAGTTGATGTCCAAATTGTTTTTCTACAAGGGCCTTGTAGGCCAAAAAATTTTCACACACTTTGCTCTCAAGTTTTAAGAAGTAAATCCAAGTGTGTCTTGAGAAGTCACCAATAAAATTTAAGAATACTTGCACCCAGAAAAAGAAGGAGAAGAAAGAGAACCACACAAATCACTGTGAACAAGCTGGAATGGGGCCGATGCATGCCAAGAGGCATGCTTGTCAAAACTGTCCCGACAATGTTTATCGAGAACACAACCGACACAAACACCATCTCTGGAAGAAATGAGAGGAAGACCAGTCACTATTTATTTATTACACAGATGATGCAACGAGTGATAATTTAGATGGCCAAACCGCTCATGCCAAAGTTTGCACAATTCATCACTATGAGCAACAAAAACTAATGGAAAAGATGATGGCCCAAAATTGTCAAACTTGTAAAACCTGGTAATATCATCAACAATTTCAGTTGCGAGGACATGCTTAGGATATTTTAAATCCTTAATTACAACTTGGTGAGGTGAAAACTCTATGGTTTTACCTTCATTTGAATGAGTGATATGATATACTAATAGAATGGTGCAGGAAATACTTGGAACACATAATGCATCATTAAAATGACCATTATCTAATCGAACTGTTCCATATCCTACAACACTAAGAGATCTATCATCACTAACAAATATTTTCTTGGTGTTACATTCATTTAGAGTAGAAAATATGGATTTATCCTTAGCCATATGATAATATGCTCCAAAATCAATAAGATACTCATTAGACGAAGAAGTAGAAGTTGCATTGAAGGAGAAACTAGAAGCATAAAGTGCATGCCCATGAGAAGAAGAAGAATAATAAATATTGATGTTGTGCTTCTTCATCACTGCTTCTAAGGCTTCCATATTTTTAAAACATTTGGACTCCACATGACCATCTTTCCGACAAAAGTTGCAATGTCTGTCAGTCTTCTTATTTTTAAATTTTGCTACTTTGTCACCATTAGGAGNCCGATGTTATATTTTTTAGAGAATTTTTGGGAGTGTGATTTACTATATAATTTTCATAGATAATGTCTTTGGCCCAATAATTAAGACACAATCCCTTAGATTGGATCATACAATTGGCCATTTCTTTTAATGTGTGATTCTTTCTCTCAACAACACCATTTTGTTGTGGTGTATATGGAATGGAGTGTTGCATTTGGATGCTCTATACAGTGCAGTAAATTGTAAAATATTTGTTCACATATTCTCCTCCATTATTTGTTATTAACCTTTGAAGTTGATGTCCAAATTGTTTTTCTACAAGGGCCTTGTAGGCCAAAATTTTTTCACACACTTTGCTCTCAAGTTTTAAGAAGTAAATCCAAGTGTGTCTTGAGAAGTCACCAATAAAATTTAAGAATACTTGCACCCAGAAAAAGAAGGAGAATAAAGAGAACCACACAAATCACTGTGAACAAGCTGGAATGGGGCCGATGCATGCCAAGAGGCATGCTTGTCAAAACTATCCCGACAATGTTTATCGAGAACACAACCGACACAAACACCATCTCTGGAAGAAATGAGAGGAAGACCAGTCACTATTTATTTATTACACAGATGATGCAATGAGTGATAATTTAGATGGCCAAACCGCTCATGCCAAAGTTTGCACAATTCATCACTATGAGCAACAAAAACTAATGGAAAAGATGATGACCCAAAATTGTCAAACTTGTAAAACCTGGTAATATCATCAACAATTTCAGTTGCGAGGACATGCTTAGGATATTTTAAATCCTTAATTACAACTTGGTGAGGTGAAAACTCTATGGTTTTACCTTCATTTGAATGAGTGATATGATATACTAATAGAATGGTGCAGGAAATACTTGGAACACATAATGCATCATTAAAATGACCATTATCTAATCGAACTGTTCCATATCCTACAACACTAAGAGATCTATCATCACTAACAAATATTTTCTTGGTGTTACATTCATTTAGAGTAGAAAATATGGATTTATCCTTAGCCATATGATAATATGCTCCAAAATCAATAAGATACTCATTAGACGAAGAAGTAGAAGTTGCATTGAAGGAGAAACTAGAAGCATAAAGTGCATGCCCATGAGAAGAAGAAGAATAATAAATATTGATGTTGTGCTTCTTCATCACTGCTTCTAAGGCTTCCATATTTTTAAAACATTTGGACTCCACATGACCATCTTTCCGACAAAAGTTGCAATGTCTGTCAGTCTTCTTATTTTTAAATTTTGCTACTTTGTCACCATTAGGAGNCATGTAGCCGACTCGGGAGAGTCTTTTCCTATATAAGGATGTAATCCGTCTTCGTTTAATATCAAGAAGTGAGCGTAGCCTCACCGTGTTTGTTTGCGTGGTATATTTTATCTTCAAAGAAGTGGGAATTTTCTTGTTTAGATAAAGAGGCTTGCACCATATTGAATGAAAGAAAACAAGCCATAGCATCGTTGAAGACAGAGGACATTCATATCCGATATAAGCTTCCTAAAACGATATCACCCCTGAATTAAAAATTTCTAGATAAATTCAACGATGAACACAAAGATGCAGAGGAAGTAATTCAAGAGTGATGCAAGGATGGAGCACCTTTCGCACTAAAGGGAAGAAATTTTTTTTTGACCCACATTATGAAAGAACCCTATAGGCTACTATCTTCCATGATATGCATATTACACGACGAGGAGAACAACATACATTTCAAGAGAGAATGGACTCTAATGGTATACTATGTAGTAGAGAAAGGGCATATATTCAATTGGGCTCAGTTGTTGTCTATCAACATTTTTGAAACAACATGGAGAGAACGAACACTAAAAACCATAGGGGTTTTCATGTTTGCTTATTTGATAGATGCTATATGTGTTACACATCATTTTCCTGGGATGGGCTAGGAGTGGAACCCTAGTTTATTCTCAATTCATGTTTATTGTTTTCAATTGTGGGAGGACAACTATAAAAAACATCTTTATGAGATTTGTGAGCATTTCTTGGTACCCCTGTATGCTATCATTTATAAACAACACCTCCTAAGTATATCCACATAAGCTATGTAGGCTATTATAGAAATTGGGTGTTCGAAAACACATGTATTCCAACAGAGGATGAACACCTTCAATAACCACTCACTGAACCAGATCAAAGATCAACAGACTGATGTTTTCATGTGGTAAAACCCTTGTGGGTAAACATCCACAGGCCGAACCAACACAACCACTTGGTTAATGCAAAATAAAGATATTACATAGAGATTTACAAGAGAGTTTCTCACAATCTATCATCAACAAATGACCCTCCATGCTCTTTAAATAGAGATCATGGACCAATTGGGTGTTAAACCATATATCAATGTAGCCGTTAACATAGAGGAGAATATGAGCCATCAGATCACTCTATGTCGGGAACATATCGTGACCGTCAGAGTACCTAACTACAAATTCATACTAATGCATACTAAAGAAACACTCTTTAACCTAACAACCCATTAGACCAAGTTGATATTAACTAACTCCTAAGTGTCTAAATATACTAACATCCCCCCTTAAGAAAAACTTGGGATATGATTGAAGGATTTATAAAGGAAACACAATAGGAGAAGAAAGGAGGCATTAAAACCTATCCCTCCTAATGATATCTTGCTAAAATTCTAACATAGATCGAAGTTTGTAAAACTTTGCTTCTGTAAGATACTTTGTGAGAATGTATGAAACTTGATCTTTTGTAGGGAAAAAGAGCACTTCAATAACTCAATCATGAATGAGATTTCTAATGAAGTGCATGTGTATATGGATGTGTTTTCCATGCTGATGTTGAACTGGATCTTTGGCGAGTTTGATGACACTCTGATTGTTGCACCAGAGGGTGATTGGATGCTACTACTGAAATCCAAACTCTGAAAGGACCTATCAAAGCCATAAGTATTCTTAAATTTCATTAAACACTGCTCGATACTCTACTTCTACTGAAGAAAGAGAAATAGATTGTTGTTTCTTATAGGCCCAAGTGATTGTTCCTGAACCAAGGTTGAAAACATAACCTGCAGTAGACTTTTGATCATCAGGGTCACCTACCCAATCTGAATTATTGAAGCCAAACAATAAAGGATCCCCCCCTTAAAATGTAATGTATCCCGAATGGAACTATACCCCAGGCATATCGAAGTATCCTTTTAGCTACTTTTCAATGAATTTCATGGGGTGATTGCATATACCGGTCAACAAGACCAACGACAAAGGAAATATCATGACATATATGAATCAAATATACAAGTGGTAGCAAGTTTGACTCTAGACTGGAATGGAAAAGGGGTTGGTTTAGAATCATCCACGTGAAAGCGACAAAGAAGGTCACACAAATACTTAGATTGGGAAATAAATATTTCTTCCTTGGTTTGCAATACTTGGAGGCCAAGGAAATAATGCAAATAACCTAAGTTTGTCATTTAAAATTTATTTTTAAGGCTGGATTTCACACAGGTTAAAAGTTTTGGGTCACTACCAGTGAGGGTAGGGTCATCAACATAAAGAACAAGGATTATGATATGGCTTCCTACTTTCTTGGTATAGACATTAGGGTCAAAATGACATCTAGAAAAGCTAATATCAAGAAGAAAGTTTCTCATTTTGGCATACCAAGCTCAAGGAGCTTGCTTAAGACCATGAAGAGATTTATTAAGGTGAAAAACAAGGTTGGAGTCATTATAGATCTCGCTATGAGTTTGTTCCATGTAGATTTATTCTTGCGATCCCCCATGCAAGAAGGTAAATTTGACATGCATCTGATGGACCTCCCATTTATGTGAGCCCAGAAGGGCTAGAACAAGGCAGATGGAATTCATTTTGGCTACAGGGGAAAATGTTTCATTAAAGTCAATGCCTTCAACTTGAGAGAGTCCTTTGGAAAATAACCGGGCCTTGTGTCTTTCAACACTTCCATCTGATGCATACTTATTTCTATACACCCATTTACATATGACAAGTTTTCTTCCTTTTAGAAGAGGTACAAGATCCCCAGTATCATTCGCCATTAAAGAGCGATACTCTTCATTCATTGTTGTGTTCCAATATGGATGACCTAAAGATTCTATAAATGTCTATGGATCATGAGTCCTTGAAACCCAAACCAAAAGAGAATAGGCTCATTGGAACCATGAATTTTTTCAATGCTGATTTTAAGGATCACCGACAAGATCACCAACTGTTTCTCGTGTTGAAAAGACCCATTTGGGAAGCAATGGTGCTGGTGCAGGTTCATTTTGAATGGAATCATCTGGAGGAAGGTGAGTTGGTGGAGGTGAATTTTCATCCTCATTGTCATCATTTTAAGAATAAGAAACCAAAATAGGAACAAAATATGTCACAAGTGTCAAATATGGCTTGTAGACCAAAGAAGGCACACATGATGAATTAGGCTCACATGCCAAGATATTTTCATCAAATTTAACATCTCTTCTAATAATAATTTCATTATAATGAGGCTAAAGAATTCTGTAAACTTTCACATCTTTAGAATAACCAACACAAATACACTTTTCACTTTTAGGTTGTAAAGATTTCCTTTTCTCATCAAGAATGTGAGCCCATGCTACACTACCAAATACACATAAGTGGTTTACATCTAGATTAATTTTATTCCATGCTTCTTCCGATGTTATATTTTTTAGAGAATTTTTGGGAGTGTGATTTACTATATAATTTTCATAGATAATGTTTTTGGCCCAATAATTAAGACACAATCCCTTAGATTGGATCATACAATTAGCCATTTCTTTTAATGTGCGATTCTTTCTCTCAACAACACCATTTTTTTGTGGTGTATATGGAATGGCGTGTTGCATTTGGATGCCCTATACAGTGCAGTAAATTGTAAAATATTTGTTCACATATTATCCTCCATTATTTGTTATTAACCTTTGAAGTTGATGTCCAAATTGTTTTTCTACAAGGGCCTTGTAGGCCAAAAAATTGTCAGACACTTTGCTCTCAAGTTTTAAGAAGTAAATCCAAGTGCGTCTTGAGAAGTCACCAATAAAATTTAAGAATACTTGCACCCATAAAAAGAAGGAGAAGAAAGAGAACCACACAAATCACTGTGAACAAGCTGGAAAGGGGCCGATGCATGCCAAGAGGCATGCTTGTCAAAACTGTCCCGACAATGTTTATCGAGAACAAAACCGACACAAACACCATCTCTGGAAGAAATGAGAGGAAGACCAGTCACTATTTATTTATTACACAGATGATGCAATGAGTGATAGTTTAGATGGACAAACCGCTCATGCCAAAGTTTGCACAATTCATCACTATGAGCAACAAAAACTAATGGAAAAGATGATGACCCAAAATTGTCAAACTTGTAAAACCTAGTAATATCATCAACAATTTTAGTTGCGAGGACATGCTTAGGATATTTTAAATCCTTAATTACAACTTGGTGAGGTGAAAACTCTACAGTTTTACCTTCATTTGAATGAGTGATCTGATATACTAATAGAACGTTGAGGGAAATACTTGGAACACATAATACATCATTAAAATGACCATTATCTAATCGAACTGTTCCAAATCCTACAACACTAAGAGATCTATCATCACTAACAAATATTTTCTTGGTGTTACATTCATTTAGAGTACAAAATATGGATTTATCCTTAGACATATGATAACATGCTCCAAAATCAATAAGATACTCATTAGATGAAGAAGTAGAAGTTGCATTGAAGGAGAAACCAAGAGCATAAAGTGCATGTCCATGAGAAGAAGAAGAAGAATAAATATTGATGTTGTGCTTCTTCATCACTGCTTCTAAGGCTTCCATATTTTTAAAACATTTGGACTCCACATGACCATCTTTTCGACAAAAGTTGCATTGTATGTTAGTCTTCTTATTTTTAAATTTTGCTACTTTGTCACCATTAGGAGCATAAGCTAGCTTAGAGGGTTTAGGAACCTTGTTTTGCTTATTGTATTGGCGAGGATGTTGCTTCTTGGGATTCTTGGATTTATCTTTCTATTGGGCCACTAAGACTTTGTTGGAGGTACCTGCAATGATGATCACTCCAAGTTTCACAAGTTTATCTTGCTCTCTAATCAAAGCATCATAAAAAGACTCAAGAGTGGGATCTTTATAGGCACTCACTAGAGCATCTCTAGTTGCATAAAAGATAGATACAAAGACAAAATATGCACTATGAGACTTATAAATAATAATATAGATGCATTAGTCTTCCTTCTGATCTATTTTGCAGTCTATACATAAAATGTTGAACAGTTGGTTGTCATTGATGTTGTTGGACAATTGGTTTTCATTGATGTCAACAAACAATGGTTGTCATTGATGTCAACATATGTGATGGGTGTATTTGGAGAAGTCACCAAAGTGGTCCCATTATGGCGTAGCTCTAAGCATGGCCCTCATGGGAAGACGCTTTGAAGAAGCCTACAAGAAACCCATAGGTGTGGTCATGACACATAAAGTTGTTTGCGGAATAAGGACATAAAGGACAGTGTAAATGCAGGTAACACACTCATAGATGGATAGTCCTCGTCATGACTTCTCCAATGGTATGTGGAACATTATGTAGTTCCTTACAGTTGAGGAGTTATGGGGTCATGAAGTTGGAAGTCGTAAAGATGGGTTAAGAAGCCCCAAATTAGTTACAAGTCATTAATGAAAGGGTAAAGTGGTTGTAACAAGAAAGTGCAAGAAGCCCCAAATTAGTTACAAGTCATTAATGAAAGGGTAAAGTGGTTGTAACAAGAAAGTGCAAGAAGCCCTAAAGTTAAGGAAAGAGGTTACTTATAAAAAGTATATATACACCTCAAAAATTCTCTCATAAGTACATTCACACACAACTCTACTGATTATATATCTTATGAAGAAATTTTGGTCTATTGGTGAATCTGAGGTCGCAAGTCTGAGGTTGTGAAGGAAGGTCAAAGGTGAAAGTTTCAGAGTTGTAGGAAAAGTGATAACTCTAGTTTCTGAGGTTATTCGCGGGTTACTGGTCAACAAGGTGCAGATGTACACGAGCCATTGTGGTGCAAAGCGCAAATATCTGCCGGTATTAAAGGAACAAGTTACGGATCTGTGAAAATATTTTGAAAGGTTGTGAAGTGATGCTTGTGCCAGGTTGTTGATGTCCAGGTTGGCTATTTGTCTGTGATCTGAAGCACCAAGTCAGTTACATGTTCTGAGGTATGTTTATATGCATAGTTTGATTGATATATATTGGTGATATGGTACATGCTTGAGGCATGGTGTGGTGATTTGGGCATAAGATAGAGATACATCTTTGTGTTGTCGGTACATGGTTGAGATACACACTTGGTATATGGTGGAACATGCTTAAGGTACACCTTGGTGATGGTATGATACATTGTTAGAGGCACATCTTTGGTGGATTGTGTGAGGCATATTCTTGGTAGATGTATGAAGTGCATGCCTTGGTGATGTTTGTACATGTTGAGGTACACCTTAGTGATCTGGTGGTACATTGATTAGTAGCACATATTAGCTATATTGGTATCCTGGTATTGTGGCAATATTGGTTATGCTCGAGGCATTTCATTGATGATAGCTTATGATGTACTTGGTATGGTACATGGTTGATGTATATGGTATTATACATGTTTTGATACATGGTTGATACATGACATGGTATACGTTTGGTACATGGTTGATGCATGATATGGTACAAGTTTGATGTACATGGTTATTGTACATGGTATGGTACAGGTTTTGATACTTAGTTGATGTATATAGTATGGTGATGGTGTTGGAGCATGCTATTTTAGAGAAAATTTCAAGGATTAAGGAAGAGTGCAACAAATGAGGAAGGAAGCTAAGGAATGGACCAAAGAAGAAAAATGCATTGGGATTCAATGAAAATCAACATGAGGAAAAGAAGATTTAAAGCAAGAAATAGTTGGATTGAAGACCAATTGCATGCAAGAGGTTGTAAAGTGGACAAACCTAATCCACTAGGGTTAAGGTTTTGGTAATCAATGTAATGGGTTTAACCCAATTTTGGTAGTATAAATAGGCATTGTAGGATATGAGGATATCATCCTTAATATAAGTTTTGGAGAAGTTGAGTTCAATTTTGATTCGTTGACATGTTTTGAGTCACAATACTAGTTTTGGTTGAGAGCGGTGGAGCTCATACTTAGAGATTTATGGATTGTAAATGAGGGTCAGGTCACAAGCTGTGGAGCTTGGTGCGACACTGGTCATCCTCACCAGTTTATGATGTAATGCGCACAACATGATATTTTGAAGAAGATGAATAAAGAAGCATATAATGCCAAATCTTTGTGGATGTAGCCCAGGGGGTGAACCACGGTAAAATACTGTGTCAATGTGTGGAATGTTTTCCTTTATGTGTTTCTATGATTTGAAATGTATTTTAGGATGAATGAATGGATAAGTGAATCAATCTGTTAAGGTTAATTTGCATCATGCACTAGATTAGATATGTTATTTCTTGCATAATGAATGTTAAAGGTTAATTGAATGATAGATAACAATGATGGTATGGTAGATCTGATGAATATTGAAGTACAAGTTGATAGGTATGTCTAACATCCCATAAGCATAATCCTTTCCAAGATTTCATAAATATGGCTCATGCAATCACCCATAAGACATCTCGAGTGACACTGCATTGTGCACTCTATGTGTAGTGTTTCCTTCTGGTTTCCAGAAGGGACGATGGTTTCTAGGGATTTGTTGGAGAACTAAGGTAGAACCCAGGTCAGTCCATACATCCAAAAAATGGTTCCATTGCCGGTTGGAACTCAGAAGATCAAATTGGAGGGGAATTGATGAAGATAATGCAGTGTTAGAAGGGGATGTTTAGGCCATGGAATCCAACTAAGAAAGAGATTGAAATATGGTTGGAGACAAAACAAATTGAGTTTTCATATAAAGATAATAGAAGCTCCAGGTATACACCAGGCCAAAATCTGCAGAGGTACGTGTTTATTGATTTACATGAGGCATATTTATGTTATTTTCCAGAGTTATTACAGTAGTGGATATTGAGGTTGAAAGATACTCATCCAACTAATTAGATAAGGCCAGTAGAGTGAATTACTAAGAATATTGCGTGGTTGGAAAGGGTCAATAATAAATTCACATGCGCAATGGATTTCTGGTTAGACAATATTGTTGTAGGTTTTATTACTGAGTTTGCAGTCGATACTATGAAGTCTTACACTAGCGTAGAGCATGATTTTATGAAGGGACCAAGAGGAAGGTACATTCGATCATTTACACGTTGATCAAAATCTTATTGCATGATAAAGGAGTGATGATAATGGATTCAGACAGCTGAATCACTCTGTGTGCATGGGGGAGATGGGGGAAACACTAAGGAATATACAAGATTTGGAGAGGGCTCTAGGCAGAGGCCAGAAGAAGGACTAAATGGATTGTATTATGATAGATGAAGAACATACCAAGGAGATAATGGAAAGAGCAGGAGTGACGCGCATTGGAAGACCCTACCAGTATAAGATCAATAGGAAAAAGAGGGTAGTAGCCGCACGTGAGGGATTGGACAAATGAGGAAGAGGTAGAGGATCTCTGTGCGATGGGAAAGATTCAGGAAATATTGCATGCCGCATATGAGAAGAAAACTAGAGGTTAGGGGTCCGGTGCAGAAGAAGGCTCTCCATTCTAGATCCAAATTAGTGTGGAACCCACAACCCCATGTGTAACTAAGACATTTGAAGAAGAAGAAACATTCAGACAACAAGTGATTAGTAGTAGAAGAATTTTAGTATGTGGGTCCAATGGAAATTCAAGAAGAAGTTCAACTAGTAGTAGTCAAGTATCTACATCGCGCGGAGGTGGTAGTACAACAAACTTCACAGTGGCAGGAGTAGATCTAACTATTCAGTTACCATAGTTTCGTGGAGAAGGGTCAGATGACCCTGAGAAGCATTTGTTTATTTGTGAGAATATTTGGGAAGTTAAGTAGATTACAGATGAAGATACATAAGTGGTGTAGCCGGTGATCACATTCAGAGACAACACACTACACTGGTATATAGGCCTCGTAGTAAACAATCCACAAGGAGTGCCTACAACTGTCGCAGATGTGAAAAAGGAATTGATCAATGAATTTAAATGACCTAGCTTAGAGGACTAGTTCATGAATGAGATGATAGAGATCAAACATAGGCTGAGTGAGTCAGAATAGGACGTTTTTCAAAATTTCAGGATACTAAAAGGTAATTTGAAGTATCCTATCACAGTTATGAAACATAGACACTTATTTCTTAATTCTTTATTTGATCCGAAAACGGATCCAGAAGCCTGATAGGGCTTGAAAAATGCTCAAAAATGAAAGTGCTCGGATTGCGACGAAACCTGTGCCATTGCGTCTGTCTCGTCTTCCTGATTCCGGCGGTATATTTACTTCGTCAAACAGAGTCCGTATGGAGAAGATATCGCGTTCTGTCCGAAAAGTCAAACATGCAAAAATTTGATGTTGACTGGGCAGGCCGTACTACCACGTGTCAGGCCGTACAGTGCTGACGTGGCATGTCCATACAGATGACGTGGGCCAACTATAGGGCGACATGTGGCATATGGGGATGACGACATGTGGCAGCATCTGAGAGCGACATGTGGCAGGTTCGTACGGAGGACACGTGGCATCACCAGGGTGCGACACGTGTCAGGCGAATTTGGCCGTTTGGGCATACGGTCGGACCAGTTATGAGGTGACATGTGTCACCACTCACAGGGTGACATGTGGCATGCTGATGTCATCATGATGACGTGGCATGCTGACGGGGCAGACACGCGGTAGATGACTGTGCAGTACGGCAGGACATGTGACCGCAGGGCAGAGCGACAAGTGGCGGTACGGAAATCGTCGTGGCAGTTACGTGGAACAATCACGTGATGACACATGGAATGATCCGATTGGGTTAAAAAATGCCACGTGGCCCACTCATAGGGTGCCACGTGGCGCTGTGCTATTGGTTTATGGTTTGGTTTGTGGTTTTTAATATAAAATTGGTTGGCGTCGGCCGGATTCGAACGCGAGATCTTCGGACGGGCAGAGGATCGGCGGGGCTGGGCTAACCGGCTGCCCCGGTGGTAGTTCTTGTATAGCAAACGGTGTGATTTATATTTAAATTGCAACTATGGTTATGATCGGTGGGAAAAGGGCCAGGGCTTAGCCCCAACCCTTTGTATTGGTATACGACCGTGGCATATAACCATACACCATGACCGTTGCGGGTTGTTAACTATCGACCCACGGTTCTATTCACAAGCCATACGACCCGGAGTTAAAACAAACGAACGCGCGAGAATTGTGTAACGATTAGCCTGTGGCCATATGAATCGGCCAAAGAACCGGACGCTGGACCGAGAGTTATGGGGTTAGCACGCAATGCATGGGGCACGTGGCCACATGCACGACCCATGTGACCAGGAATAAAGGAGCGCGGGCATAGCAAAGGGGGCTGCGACCCAATTAAAATTAAAAGTGGGTTTTTTGTTAAAATATTTGGTTTTTTGTTAATTAAAATGCCTATATTTAGTAGATTTACTCCATTTTGGGGGGATATTGGGCATTTTTGGAGGCCAGATTTTTGGAGGAAGTTGGGGAAGTGAAACCAACTCCATTCCTATATAAACCAGGCCTATTTGAGGCCAAGGGACAGTGATTCAGAGCAGAGTTATGCTGGAGGAAATCCAAGCCAAAGACAATTTGTTGCAAGGAAGCCTTTGAGGTGGAAACACTGTCGGATCGTTTCTGAGAGCTTGGAGCATCAGTTTGGCATGCCGTTTTTTTTGCAGGGTTCTTGAGATCTAGGAAAACAAGACCAGATCAGTCTTGTAGCCTTTGGGAATTTCTGAGATGTAATTTTGAGCACTTGAGCAGAAATAAAGAAGCCTCCCCCACAGGAAAAAGGCCCGGAGACGTAGGTAAACATTGTGCCGAACTCCGTTATCAACCTGAGATCTTATGGTTTGTTGTTCTTTATTATTTTCAGATCTGCATATGTGTATTTGACTGATATAATCCTCTTCTTTCCTCCTTCTTTCGTTAAATTCTCAAATGGTTAAAATAATCATGCAAGTTAAAACTCAACCATAATCATTTAAAAGATCCTGCCACGGATCATTATTGGCACATTTGAAGTTAACATTGAGGCAACAAAAGTTTCAAATTCAAGATGAGGCCTTACAAGAAGCTTTGCAATTAGAATAAAATCAATATAAGCATACAAATCCAGATGTCGAAGAGATGAGAGAAGATATAAAGAAACTGATATTCCAGTTGAATCAGAATAAGGGAAAGGAAAAGAGGGAATATGTCTGGTGCACATTTTGAAGAACATAAGGTCATCATAAGAATGAGTGCCCAACCTTTGCACAATACTTGGGGATAGGAATGCCAAATCCTTTACCCATAGAAGGACCATGGTGTGAGATATGTAGAACACATGGAGATGATCCTTATCATTGTCCCTTGATGTAAAAGTATCAAATGATGCCTAAGACTACATTTTGTGATTTTTGCAAGTTATTTGGACATGAAGACAAGGATTGTAGAACCTTGGAAATAATGAAGGAGAGGACATCAGATACTTATAGGGTGCATGCTGAATTAATGACAGGACAACCTACACAACAACCATAGTATAATAACACACAACAGTTTGTAGCGCAATCGCAGTATAATAACGCGCGACCATTTGGAGCACCACCGCACCACCGTAGTATAACAACACACAACAATTTGCAATGCTACCACAATAAAATAATGCACAACCACAGTACAATCAGGCACCAGAGTATAATACACCATGTAGAGAAAACCAAGGAAATAGAGGAGAATTCAAAGGAGGAGGTCGTTGAGGAAGAGGATTTGGAGGAGGTAAAGGACTAGTAGTTAGTCACAACTATTAGAAACCTGGGCACTATGTAATATATTATCCACAACCACTTGTTAAATTTATGTATTTTCATACAACATACCATGAGACATAAGACTGTCTGACACTTCTGGTAAAAATACAGGACAAAAGAAATTAGAACAATCAGAGTGTTCAATGGATTGCTATGGAAAACAGAGACGATGATGGGAAGAAGATCAATATAGTTACTAGAGGTGGAGCCAATACCGGAGCAGATGTAACAAAGAAGGATCAATATCAGGACCAAGACCAGTACCAGTCGGTTAGAAATAATACAACACCCCAATAGAATTTTGATGTGCACAAAGAGAAGGAGATATTCAAGGAAGCTAGACAAGATATTTTGAAGGAGAATATTGCGTCAACTTCAGGAACAAAGCCAGGAGATGATGTACTATTGTATGAAATGCCTCATCTGTTTTATTAGATCAACAAAGAAGAACCATCAAAATAAGTAAGTAATCTGAGAAACTTTTTGGGGCCTTGTGTGAAGTTGTTGAATGATACAAAATCTTTACAAGTATTACAGAGTCTGTTAGAGACGTCCAATTCTGTATAAGAAATGAAACCAAAACACAAGAGAGTCAACAAAGTTCGTAAGAAGAGAAGAACAAGTAGGGAGTTTAGGTTGACTGCAAACATTGGAGACTTCAATACGGGGGATATCATACTAGACTTAGGGTCTAAAGTAAATGTTCTTCCTAGGAAGAAATGGGAAGCTACGGGGGAATCTACATTGGGATTTTCATCTATTTAGTTAAAGTTAGAAAATCAACATAGAGTGGTACCACTTGGTAGATTGAAGGGAATACTAGTAGATATAGATGGAGTGTGCACAATGGAATACTTTGAAGTGATTGACATAGTAGATAACACTTCACCATATCCAACATTGTTGGGACTGCATTGGGCTTTTTCAAATCAGGCTATTATCAACCTAAAGACTAGAAATATAATCTTTGAATCAGGGGAATATGGAGTTATTGCGCCATTAGATCCTTCATAAGGAGGAAGGTATGTGGAACTCACAACACATTTTTTTATTACAGAGGACTTAAACCAGTTGTATAGAAATACCACGCGAGAAGAATATTATGTTAACCCAATTGCAAATTGCATGTTGAGCTGGAAAAGTATTAGTTCCTATGCTTGAGACTCTGAAATAGGACTAGAGAATTGGTAGAAATGATTGCATGAGTTATCTACTATAAGATGCACAAGGATGACCTGTGCACTAAGATGGGTTGGTACAAAGATAAGGGAACCACCCACATTTTATGGTCATAATGATTTAGAGGAATTTTTAACAAAATTTGAATTAGAAGTTTTTGAAAATCAAAGATCACTAGTTTTGGATATTTCTTTGAAAGCTACACCTGCCCAATGGTGGGGTACACATAAAGAGAAGATCAATAACTGTTATCAATGCAAAAGGTTACTGCGCTTTAAATTTGGTGCAGACCATGAGGAAATATATGTGGAGAAGTATGATGGAATAGAAAAACCCAATTCCTTAACCAATATTTGCAACGTGAACATGGATGATTGGGATTTGAAGATACCAACAATGTTATGGGCCTATAGAACTACATGCAAGAAGCTTCTAGGGCATACACCTTTTATACTGATGTCTGGACAGGAAATCGTAGTTCCTCTAGAGTATTTGATACCTAGTCTGCACATTGCAGTAATTAAAAACACGACATAGAGATGCGCAACTCAATAAATATTGGCACAACTTATGGAATTAGAAGAAGACATAATTGTAGCTGCTTTCCATCAATAAGTAAAGAAAGAAAAGGAAAAGGATTGGCATGACATACACATTAAGAATAAGAACTTCAAGGAAGGATATATTGTTCTCCTCTATGACAATAAATACTTACAGCACCCAGGGAAGTTAAGGATGCATTGGCTAGGGCCATATGAGATAAAGTCTGTTAGAGATGGAGGTACTGTACAACTGAAAAACTTAGCAGGAAAGGAGATGCAATGAATGGTGAATGCTAGTCGACTGAAACTGTATAGGGATAGTCGACCTACCAACCCTCAATATATATCATGTAACAAAGTAGAGTTGTACATATTGTATATAGTAGGAATTAAAAGAAGAAAAATGAAGAAAAAAAATAGAAAAATGAGAAAAAACAAACAAGAAGTAGGTAGATGGATAAGTCATAGACAGATAGTTGATGGAAAAAGTGCACAATAGAAGCTAGAAAGAGGTAGGATAGAACCTGAAGACATTGTGTGACATAAAAAGTGAATGCAACGTGCCAGGACGAAAAATGATCGAAAAGAGAAAACCGACGACCGACAAAGAAAGGCACATTTCTGACAGGGTTTATAAAAGGGGAAAAGCATGAAAAGAATGAAAAGTAAAACACTTGTGATATTGAGAAAACAAGAGTGAAGGAGTGAACAAAGTGTGATTGTGTGAGAAATTTTGAAGAATCCAGCTTAGATTTACAGCAAAATTTTCCCTAGTTAGAACAATGACACCGCCGAAGATCAGAGCACCCAACCAGTTCAAAAGAAGGACCAGAAGCACCAAAAAAACAATATAGGAGGCAAAATGGGTGGTCTATGTAGATGAGATCCCATCAATAGAGAGTGATTCAATTAGTCTGATGCTTGTCCAGGAACAGAACCCAGAGGAAGAAGCAGTGGAGGTAAACCAGGTAGAAGAAGGTTGAAACCCTAGCGCAAAAGGAAACCCTAACATAGCACAACTAGGAGAGACACACACACACACATGGAGAAAATAATGAATAAGATGACAAGAAAACATAATTAGATGAACCTAAGGAAAAAAATAAACCGAACGCAGAAAAACCCCTAGAGGTAAAGGATGACAACGACGAATATCAGGACACAGAGGAAGAATTAGAGACATTGGGTCCATATAAAAAACAAGGCCAACAGTAACAATAACGTGCACAGAACAACACATTTCACTTTCATTTCCCCAAATTCCAGAGTCGATAATAGCTATATAGGTTATGTTGTGGTTTGTTCCTAAACTGAGGTACACAAATCACGATGTCACAGAGGTGGCTAAATTTTCGGAGCTTGCACAACAAATCTATATGGAGAACATAGGGATACACTCATTAGGACTCCCAATATTAGAACACAAACAATGGATTACAGGGTTGTACAATTCAAGCATAATGAATTTGTTAGAAATCCCTCACTTTGGTAGAGGGAAGGATGTCAATGCCCGCATCAAACAATTACTAGTGAGAGTACATGGAGAGTTTTTGTGGATGGAAAGACCTCTCCCAATTGATGTAGACTTAATTTCAAAGATTACAGGGCTTCCAACATATGGAGTGAAGCCTGAGCAATATTTAGATGATAAAACGAAGGAGAAGACAATTGCAGAAGAAGTAAGATCCCAATTTGGCACTGACAGGGGAAGCAGAGGCATGATCATCAAGAATATAAATGGCCTAGCCACAAGATTCATGACAAAGATGATGGTTTGCAAGTTATTTATAAAGTTTCTAAAAGAGGAGGCACCAACATGAGTGGTAGTAGCAGCCGCGTAGTGCGCGAAGGGGACAATACTTAGTTGGGAACCATATTTGCTCAACCTATTTTGGGAATATTGTAGAGATGAGTATGACTTTAAAACAAAGTTCCATTATTATTGGTTGCTGATTTTGATAGCCTTAGTGGCATGGGAAGAACGAAAATACTTAGCTTTTTGTGACAAGAGAGGAATGTGCCGCACAACAAGGTATATAACCTTGTGGCACAAAACATATCCTAAATAGAGGAAAACTAACACCAACATTTTTGGCATGTATCTTGAGGAGATACACGAAAAGATAACAAAGACATGGAGGATCTCACCTAAACTGGTGAAGGAGAATGAAGGGATAAAAAAATTCAAAGAATTTAGGCATAACATGTGGATACAAGCAAGAAGAGACCCAAAAAAGAAATGGTTAAAGATGCAATACCGTATCATAGGAGAATAAGTATAATGGATGATAGGGAAATGACCAAATCAATGGAAGGTACTAGTGGTTGTCAATAAAGGAACAAAGGGAAAAGAGAAAGAATGAACTGGATAGTCAAGTAGTCCAACACCAAATACTAGGAAATCATCAGAGCGCACTCAACCAACAGAAGGAAACACGATAGTAAATAAGAAGAGGAAGAAGGAAACAATACATAGGGCATCAATACTAGAAAATGAGTGTGTGGAAGGAACAAACGTGGAAGCACAAAAAAATAATAACATCCCTATCCAGGAGACAAGAAGTGCAGACATACTAGAGGAAAAGTACCTAGTGCAGAAAGAGACAACAAAAAAAAGAAAATAAATGATGCAGATAGGAGAAACACGAAAGAATATGGAGGTGCAAAAGAAGGCCCCTCAACTCACAATAACTGAGGATGACGCGGAATTGGTGGCAGAAAAAGTGCAGGATCAAGGAGAAGAATACCTATACATCACAAAGTCACAAAGAGAATAATTGATGAAAAAGTTGATGGAGGTGAAAGAAGTTTTGGAAAGCCTACAGATCAATGTAGCACAATATAAAGGCACGACATAGCAGGATTAAATCCATGAGGAAAAAGAGACAATGCAGACAACAAAAATGGGAAGTGGCACTTTCCAAATCAACCAAGGAATGCTACACATAGACATGGACACATCGCGAAAACCTTTGAAGGATATAGATCAGTTGGACTTGGTGTTGTCCAAGATTCCAACCAAGGAATTATAAAATTTGCAGATAAATGTCGCGAATGAAGTTCAATCAAGGGCTAGGACATATGCGATGAACTTAGAGACAACTAGGGAAGCAAAGGAGATACTGGATATATCCCTCAAAGAAGTACAATTCTAGAGGGACGAAGAAAAACAATGTGTGAATAAATTAGAACAAAGGCTTGAGGAAGTATTTCAAACTATACTAGACAATGCACTAGCAAAGGAGTTAAGTACATAAGAGAATATCAAAAAAATAGCACAGGCTATGGAAGGGTACATACAGGAAATCACAGACCTGGTAGAGAAGGTGATCCCTAGCACTCCACCAGAGATAAAACACAAAGGGATCAACAGGCTCTGGAATACACAAAAAAATATTGAAGGGGAAATTAACAGAATGACATAACTATACAAAAATATAGCGTAAATGTGGAGAAAACTGTAGGAAGATGAAAGGATTCAAAAATTATATCAAAAGGAAGGTAACATAAATATTGCAGTCCAGGACTTGAAGAACATATAGAAAAATATGGCCATATCAGACAGGATGAAGATTGCGTAGGAGATGAAGAGCCTGCAGGCTGAGATGAAGTCAATCTAGATGGAGAAATAGTTAAGGTAGGCTCATTTGGAGCCATTGTAGGAAGGGGTAGAAATGATTATTACTGGGTTGGAAGCAACAAAGGCCAAGATAGAACATCTACACTTGGATAGTGTAGAAGTGTTGAAGAAGCAGATAACAACGCAGTTGGTGGAAAACATTGCAGAAAGTAGTGCATAGGTGAAAGCACAAGTACAAGAGATGACATACAGATTCGAGGCACTAAAGAAGTCAGGGCAAGAGGAAAACACTGCCTGAGTGGCTTGAGACGAGCCACATGTTAGCATTGGGGGCCTTTTGGAGCATGCAATAAGGAGGAGCGCAACAAATGAGGCAGGACGATAAGGAATGGACCAAAGAAGCAACACATGCCGAGAATCAACGAAAAACAACGCGAGGAAAAGAAGAGTCAAAGTAATAAATGGTTGGAATGAAGACCAACTGTGCGTGAAAGGTTGTAAAGTGGAGAAACATAATCCACTAAGGTTAGGGTTTTGGTAATCAATTTAATGGTTTTAGCCTAATTTTGGTAGTATAAATAGGCATTGTAAGATCTGAGGAGATCATACTTAATCTAAGTTTTGGAGAAGTTGAGTTTAGTTTTGAGTCGCAGTACTAGTTTTGGTTGAGAGTGGTGGAGCTCATAATTGGATATTTATGGATTGTAACTGAGGTTCAGGTCACAAGTTGTGGAGCTTGGTGCCATTTTGGTCAGTCTTAATAGCTTATGTTGTAATGCGCGCAACGCAGTATTTTGAAGAAGATGAATAAAGAAACATAGATTGCCAAATCTTTTTGGACATAGCCCGAGGGGGGGGGTGAACCACCGTAAAATACTATGTCAATATGTGGAATGTTTTCATTTATGTTTTTCTATGCTTTGTATTGTATTTTATGATGAATGAATGGACACGTGAACAAATTTGTTAAGGTTAATTTGTAGGGCATACTAGGTTATATATGTTATTTCCTGTATAATGAATGTTAAAGGTTAATTGAATGATATATATGAATGACGGTATGGTAGATCTGATGAATATTGAAGTATAAGTTGATAGGCATGCCTAAAATCCCATGAGCATCATCCCTTCCAAGACGTCACCAAGAATACCACCAATATACTCCAATACGTCACCAATAATATCACCAAGAGATACTAGAAGATAAGGCACATATCTTAGGCTAGATGGTGCTAGAGAGAGAGACCAAGAGTCACCCCATAAGATGTACCTTTAAAACTTGCATTTGTAGCTCCAAACTTGTGCTAGACTTGACTGAGAGAGTGAATCAAGTGAGTGAGTACAAATGAGCTCAAGTGCCCTCTATTTATAGTGGTTCTTGTCACTTGTCTAGGCCAACTTGTCCTTATGGAAGCTAATACTTTATTATTAATTCTTTTACTGAGCCGACTTGTTATCTAGGATTTCTACACATCTATCTAGGGTTTCTCTTGCTTCCGGAATATTCTATTCTAGCCAAAGGTTACACATGGGGGTTAATACCTCCCACAACTACCATAATATCAACACTCCCTTCTAGCTAGGGAGGTATTAACTGTAACAGTATCAAACACATTCATTCATTTCACATGGTATGGAAAAGGCTTACATAGTCTTGCAGACCATTCTATAGGTAACATCATCATAGCCACACATGCTATCTCATGATCACACATATCAAGTCACGAGCATCATCATTACTATCCATCTAGGTGACAATCACCTCCAACACTACTGCAGTCTAGGAAACACCTTCAACACTACTGGTAGTCTCCATGGAAATCTAGTAGTATAATTCCATCCAATATATCACAACAATTTTGATCCATAGTAGTACACAACTACTATCCAGTGGTACACAACCACTCCTAGTAATGCACAAATACTATATAGTGACACTCAGCCACTACCAGTGGAATACATCCACCACTGTAGCACATAACTACTGTCCAGAGACCCACAGTCTCCACTGCAATCAACTAATAGCTACACAAGATATCACCATGTAGTACAACATTCTCTTGGCATCAATTCATATCATCCTCTGCATCATCTCTCGAGGCCATACTCTATCTGAGTAATCATGTGCTAGACTTAGCACACTCAACAAAGTGTCTCACATAAGTCACTCACTCAACAAAGTGATACAAGGAACATTCTTCTAATCTAGAAATATGTCCTAGAAGAATGATTATCCCAACAAATGCTGAATCCCCTACAATGGCTACAAGAACCATCCTCTCCATTGTATCATGTCTAAGAAATACTAGCATGATGCAGATGCATCATATCTAAGATGTAATGAAATGATGTGGAGTACAATCTAAATCATCTATAACCCATACTAGAATGGTTTCAATGCACCATATCTAAGCTGCACTGGCATGATGCGAGTCATCTACATCATCTCTAAGATATACTAGCATGATGCTACTACATCATATCTAAGATGTACTAGCATGATGTGACTCAGGCATATGCATAATCTCTAAGATGTACTAACATGATGCTAATACATCATAGCTAAGTTGTACTAGCATGATGCTGAAGCATCATATCTAAGTTGTACTAGCATGATACAAACCAACAATCTGTCAACCTGGACCATTCTCCACAGGGAGAATGTCTTCCCACCAACACAATTACTATCCATGATGCAATATATCAACACTCCCTCCCAACCAAGGAAGTCATCTCCTCCCTTTCAACCAAGGGAGAAATCCCCATGAGTCCCAACTTGTACCTCAAGTATGCAAACTTTATCTTGGATAGAGGCTTCGTCAAAATATCAATTATCTTCTCATCAATGGAGATGTACTGGAGAATCAATTCTCCCTTATAGACTTTATCACAAATAAAATAGTACTTGATCTCAATGTGCTTCGACTTGTCATGGAACACAGGGTTCTATGAAATATTCACACAACTCTGATTATCACAATATATCACAGTCGAATCTAACACCTGATCAAATAGTCTAGAAACAAGATTACATAGACATACTGCTTCCTTACAAGCATCACGAGATACAATCTACTTTGCTTCTGCAGTGCTGAGTGCAGCAAGCTTTTGTTTCTTGCTAGCCCATGAGCCCAAACTGAAACATATACCAGAAGTACTCTTTCTATCATCTGCACTTCATGCCCAATCTGAATCAGTAAATTCATGTAGCTCTACATCATTGTTTGAGGCATATCTCAAACCATAGTTTAGCATCCCACAAATATATCTCAAAATGTGCTTTGCAGCTATCCAATACTCATGTCTAGGTTGCACCTAAAACTAGCTCAACTTGTTCTTAGAAAAGAAAATGTTTGGCTGGGTATTAACTATACATATCAATGAGCCAATCAATTGTTGGTACAGGGAAAAATCTATTGGATCAAAATCTGAGTCTCTCAACTTACTCATATTTGTCACCATGGGAGTTTTCATGGATTTTCAATCCATCATCCCAAACTTATGAAGGATATTTACAACATACTTCCCTTTCCCCAGGAATATTTCACCACACTTCTGCTATACTTCTAGTGCTAAATAATAATGCATGAGACCAATATCCTTCATATCGAATTCAGAGGCTAACTCCCTCTTACACAGAATAATGAGAGGATCTGCACCAAGCTCTTGGAGCTTGCTTGAGTCCATACATGACCTTCTTTAATCTGCATACATGGGTTTGTCTTGGGTGTACCTCAAAACCTTGAGATTTCTCTATGTATACTTCTTGCTCAATTACTCCATTGAGAAAAGTGGTCTTTACATGCATTTGATGTAAACTCCAACCCATGGATGCTGCAAGAGATATGATGGATCTAATAGAGGTGTATCTGCCAATTGGAGAAACTGTCTCATCATAGTCTTCTCCCTCCTGCTGGGATAACCTTATAGCCATGAATCTTACCTTGTATTTGTCGATACTTTACAAACTTTCCTTTAGGTCTAGGCAGAATTTCGAATACGTCATGATGGATTGATATTCTTCCATCATAGTTTCCTTCTATTCTTTCTTATTTACTGACAACCAAATATCCTCAAGTGTTCAACACTTGGCTTGTTTTCAGAGAAAGCTTCTTCTGGAGTCATTTTCTTCAATACATAATGATGAGTTATATTCTGAACATATACGACTATCATAGGTGCTTCTCCCCATAGAAACATGGATAGATTCTAGTCATTTCATCATTGACTTTATATATTTTTCAATGGATCGATTCTATTTTTCTTCTACACCATTTTGCTGAGGATTGTAAGGAGTAGTGAGCTCTCTCCTAATCCTGACATCTCTATATAATGTCTTGAAATAATCTAATGTATACTCTCCCTCTTAGTGAGGAGGTTGAAATTGGTCCACACACATCTGAGTGAATGATGTCCAAAACTTTTTTTTCTTTACACAATTCCTTTAGAATTGGTACTTGGTGAGATCACTTGTCTCACCACTTGATGGAGTTATCTGATCCATGTTTGCAACCATCAATGTAGAGCCTTCTCAGAGCTATTTCCTATGACCTTCCCGAAATAAGAACACCAAGAGAAAAAGTATTTCCAATATCATTTTCATAAGAACATATCTACGACAACAAGGATGGTAGTCATCATAGAGTTACCAAGGTGACCTTCTTGGGAGAAAAACAAGAGATATCTCCTAGAAGATAAGTTAGCTCATTTTGCAAATAAGTGCAATAAGCATCTATATCAATAGTACTTACATGCAACCAAGTATACCTAACAGTAATAGAACCTTTCAAAGATTGTTGTCACAACTATAGTGTTTACTTGTACTATAGAAACTATCAACCTTGATATGTGCAAATTGAAACTTAACAATTTGATCAATCAAACCTAGAACCTGGAGCCTCAATTACTTGTTCCTCTAAATTTACTGAATCCAAGATCACTACTTGGACAAGGTATCTTTGATGCAGGCCCCCCTTCTCTCCTAAGGGGATGCATGAAATCCCAGTCAAGGATCTTCGATTCTGAGCTGAATCAGCTCTCTGAAACCTTAGTGGTCTCACTTACGATTTAACAGAGGCCCTTTCAGTCCTTTAGTGCAGGTTCTATGGCACCCGCGACCTCTTCCTTCAAGTTGCTGTACTCTTGAACTCCTCTCTCCTTATCCCTCTCCCGCATGTGACCTCGAGCTGTGACCTTGCGTAAACACGTGATTACAGAGCGACCAAAGATGGTTTGGGACCACACCACTTTTCTCCCCGCAATTCACCTCCAACTGCCACGTACCCCTTTGTCGATACCGTGGTTTCAATTGCAACCCGCTCTCATATTTTTAACGTCCGAGCACTTTTTGACCCCGCAATCAAACGTGACCTTCGATCTCGCGATCTCGGGTGGAGCCTCTTGATCAATGGTTCAGATCTGTCTCCTTTCCTTCCTCCTCTCTGGATCACACCCTCCTAGATCTTCATGATCCATTGACGTGTGCCCCTTTCAATTCAATGGTCATGATTGATTTCACTTTTCGGGCTTCGGGAGTTTCAACTCACAAATACCATTCTCTCTACAGTGGCTATCTTATGAAAATGGAAGATCTGTTGACACCTATCCTCCCCAAATCAATGACCCTAGCTACTTCAGGACTTCAGACTTCGAAAATATCAACTCTCAACTTTTTCGAAATGATTTTATACGAAGCTCGTGATCTATTGACGCATGTCTCCTACAGATTGATGACTGCGATTGCTTCAATTCTTTGGACTTTGAAAAACTTCAACTTTCGACTTTCACTTTCCCTCGAAGTGCGCAAATTTATGTCGTGTGTCCTCCTGAATCAGACGACTATAATTTACTCCAGGTCTCTACCCGGAGTCCACAGATTAATGCTGTGTGTCCTCCTAAATCAGATGACTATGATTCACTTTGGACCTTTGGGTTTCGGAGATCTCAACTCTCAACTTCTCCAGAGTGATTTTATCCAAAGTTTGCTATGTGTCGCCACACGTCCCTCTGGACCAGACAGTCCAGATTCACTTTGGACTTTGAGTTTCGGGGGTTTCAACTCTCAACTAGAATCCTCAAAGTGACTTTCCCCGGAGCCTTATATCTATTGACACGTACTCCCCTTGATGACCAATGGTCAAGATTTACTTCGGTGATTTCACCTGCTCCTTATCCACAAACTTTCGAAGTTGTGGATCTCGTGCCACCTGTCCCTCTTGATGATGGACGGTCCTAATCAATTTGGGACTTTAGGAATTTGGTAGTCCACTCTCCTCTATGCTTCAAGAGACTTAAATCTCATGCACCTTGCCCAGATCCAATGATTTGGAATGATCCCCACTCCCTTGGATCTTAGCCAGTGACTCATGAAACCTTCAGAGCTTCACTCCCTTGGAGATTTCTCCCTCTATCTCTCTTGATCTTTCTCCTTTGAATCCTTTGAATCCCTAGAGGGTTACTTTGACACTTAGTCAAATTTCGGATCTTTTCACTCCTTGCAACAAATTATTACACAAGACTTAGGTTCTTGCGGGCGACTATGCACACCTTGTAGCAGTCACTTTGCGCCCCTTGCAAAGAGAAGTTTCACGCTATCTCTTCTAAGCTTCTGAGTCAAAACAGACTCTGTCAATGCACTCCTTCTGTACTGTATGCACACCTTGCATGAGCTCAACGAAGAGAAAACAATTGAAACTTATACAAACACTTCACAGTTTCATATACTCAATAATATAACTCATTCATTCATGAAAACAACAATAATAGGGAATTGTAAACAGTAGCAACACCATGCATTGGATCAATTTTCCTTTGTTATATTCATTCAAAAGTAAATGGCTACAACTATGATAAACAACAACAAGACTCAACAACAACTAAATCCCAACAAACTCCTACTAACTTGCAATAGCCTCATTCAGGCGTACAAAACCTCTATTTATCTCAGAGGGATCTTAGGGTTCCCTCTGACTACTCATCTACTCAAAAACAAAACCTAACTTCTAGCTAAGTTCTGTTACATTCAAGACTAGGAGTGAAACTCCCAGATCACTTGTGATCATTCAGCTTCTAAGCGTTTTATCTTCTTCAGTTTTTCAATCCACTCCAAAATATTTGCAGGAAATGCCAACGATTAAGATTCCGGAATGATTCAAATGCACTGAGTTGTCCTGCCACACCTACTTGCTGGTGATGCTCCTACATCATACTCCCATGGAAAAAAATTCATGGAATCCTATCCATGAGCTCCTATACCGACTTTCCATGCTTCTGGATGTCAACTTCATTTTCCCAACTAGCATCTTCTATCGGTTGTCCCTTGCACTTGACCAAATATTCAAGATATTTCTTCCTCCTGGTCTTCTGGCTAATCCTCTAATCAACGATCTTCTACATTTGTTGTTTTTATTCTACAAGCATTTGCTTCTCCCACTGAATCTTCTCCTGATCCTCTGATCTCTCTGTGTCATCTTCCTTGTAAGGATACAGGTCTGATATGTTGAATATGGGTGATATGCCTAGATCATCTGGAAGCTCAATTTATTAGGCATTTGCATCAAACTTCCTTAAGATTTTACATGGTCCTATCTTCTTCATATTCAACTTGTTGTATGTTCCCCTTGGGAACCTTTCTTTTCTTAGATGTGTCAGAATCTGATCTTCTATTTCAAATTGAAGTTCTCTGCGATGTTGATCAAATCTGTGCTTGTACTCTTGGATAGAAATCTGTAACTGTCCTCTGATCTAGCTATGGAGCTTATGTATCTCTACAAAAAAATATTCTTCTTCAATGCTTCTGATCTCAATCTGTTCCAAGTCTCTCAACTCAACTACTCCTCTTGGCTTCATTCCATATGGTATTTGGAATGGGCTATTTCTAGTGCTCCTGTTTGGTGAGTCATTGTATGCAAATTCTGCTTGTGGAAGAATTTGATCCCACTAACTATGATTCTCAGTTACCAAACTCCTCACTAATTTCTCCAAACTTTTGTTCACCACCTCAGTTTGTCCATCTGTTTGAGGGTGATAAGTTGAGCTGAAGGACAACTTTGTTCCCAACTTCTTCCATAATGGTCTCCAGAAATGACCAACGAATTTGGTATCCCTGTCTGAGACAATAATTTTGGGTAATCCATGAAGTCAGACAACTTCCTTGAAAAATAAATTTGCAACATGTGTTGCATCCCTAGTCTTCTAGCATGGGATAAGTGTGCCATACTTGAAAATCTATCCACTACCACAAATATGGAATCACATCCTCTTTTTGTTATTGGTAGTCCCAACACAAAATCCATGCTTATTTCATCCCAAGGCCTCTCTGGTATTGACAATGGTTGATACAATCCGGTGTTCTGTCTTTTTCCCTTTGCATGTTGGCAGATTCTAAATCTGTTCACAAATTTTATCACTTCTGTCCTCATACTTGGCCAATAGTATGAACTACTCAACTGTGCAAATGTCTTATCATGGCCGAAATGTCCAACAAATCCTCCACTATGCTTTTCCTTCAAAAGGTTATCCCTCATTGAGCATTTTGGTATGCACAACTGATTTCCCTTGAACAACAATCCCTCTTGAATCATATACTCTGTCCACTGGCTCCTATCTCTCAGCGCATGATTTGCACATGCTTCATATGCTTCCTTGAAAACTGGATCATCACTGTACATTTCCTTAAGGTGTTCAAACCCCAAGGTCTTCACCTAAAACTCCTGCAGAATCAAACATCTTATGCTTAATGCATCAACAACTTTGTTAGCATTTCTAGCAATATGTTTTATGACAAAAGTAAAATTATGCATAAATTCAATCCACTTTGCATGCCTTTGATTCATTTTTTCCTGTCTGGTTATGAATTGTAAATCTTGGTTATTTTCGTACAAGATAAATTCCTTTGGAACAAGGTAGTGCCTCCTTTTTTTCAAGGCTTGAATTATGGCATAAAATTATTTATCATATGTGGAGTACTTTCTCTTAGTCTCATTCAATAACTCACTAAAATATGCAACTGGTTTATTATCCTGGCTCAAAACTTCTCCAATTGCAACTCCACTTGCATCACATCTCACTTGAAATGTCTTCTTGAAATTTGGTAAGTCCATAATTGGCTGTTCTATTATCTTCTCCCTCAATATATTGAAGCTTCTTTTGGCCTCCTCTGTCCATTTAAAAGAATTGTGCCTCTTCTTCACTGTATCCATCATAGGTGCACAAATTCCACTAAAATCTCTGATGGACTTCCTATAGAAACTTGCTAATCCATGGAAGATTCTCACTTCAAACATACTCCTTGGTGATGGCCATTATTTGATTGCTTTCACCTTCTCTGGATCCATCTTCAATTCATTTGAATAGATCACAAAACCCAAGTAAATGAGTTCTATCTTCATAAAAGAGGACTTATTCATATTATCAACAACTTCTCCTGCTGTAGTCTCCTCATCACTAAGGTCAGATGTCTCAAATGCTCCTCTTTAGTCCTGCTAAAGACCCGTATATCATCCAAATATACAACCAAAAACTTGCCAATGAAATCTTTCGTTATTTCATTCATCAACCTCATAAAAGTACTTGGGGCATTTGTTAAGACAAATGGCATAACAAGCCACTCATACAATCCTTCATTTGTCTTAAAGGCTATTTTCCACTCATCACCTTCTCTCATCCTTATTTGGTGATATACACTTTTCAAATCTATCTTATAACATAAATTTTCTCCACTTAAACAATCCATTAAGTCATCCATTCTTGGAAAAGTAAATCTATACCTGATGGCGATCTTGTTTATGGCTCTTGAGTCTTTACACATTCTCCATCCTCCATCCTTATTTGGATTCAACACAATTGGTACTGCGCATGGACTCAATCTCTCTCTGACCAAACCCTTGTCTAACAAATCCTGGACTTGGTTCTTTACCTCCTCAGTCTCTTGAGGTGTCAATATGTATGCTACTTTATTTGGCAGGCTTGCTCCTGGTATCAAATCAATATGATGACTGATACTTCTAATGGGTGGAAATGAGTTAGGAAAATCATCCACTAACATGTTAGCAAAATTATCCAACAACTCCTGAACCTCTTTAGGCAAATCATCCATCGAAGTACTTGTAAGGATAACTCTGGGTTTCCTCACCACAACAAACTGCATCTCCTGTTCCTTCTTGAATTCTCTCAGGAGTTCCTTACCACTCATGAGAAGTATGCTTGTGTTGGCTTCCTCTTTCACTTTTTTCTCCTTTATTGGAAACATCATGTGTGTCCTACCATTCTTCTCCAAGGTGTATGTATTTTTCCTCCCGTCATGAATGACATTTTTGTCAAACTGCCACGGTCTTCCCAAAAAATCATGACATACATCCATGAGAGTCACATCACACAAAATTTCATCTCTATACCCTCCTATCTTAAATTCAACAAGGCATCGTTTAGTGACCATTACCCGGTGTCCTTTCTGCAACCATGAGAATTTATATGGCTTTGGATGTGCATTTGTCTCCAGTTCCAATTTCTCCACCTCTCTGTGGATACTAAGTTATTAGTTCTCCCAATTTCAATTATCACCTTACATACTCTGTCTTTAGTCTTGCAAGTTGTCCTGAATATATTGTTCCTCTGCACTGGCTTTTCAACTTCTAGTTCTGGTTTTAAGAGAACATTTCTCAACATCAGGGATGTTCCATCCTCAACACCTTCTGCTTCAACATTCCTTTTCTGTGCTTCTGAAATGTGAGCTTCACCTCCTCCTTATTTAATTTTCTCGGGACATTCCCAAGACATGTGTCCTATATTTACAGAGGCATAACACCTTACTTCTCCTCCTCTGCTTCTTCCTCTTCCTCTAGAAGAACTTCTTCCACCACCTTGTCTTCCTCAGGAACTTCCTCCTCTTCCTGAGTGACTATGTGGTTTCTCAGTCTCGTCTTTGGTTTTATGTGCCTTGTCATGGGAACCTTGTTCGAGATTCTACCTCTGCCTCCCTGGCTCTGTTTTCTGGAGAACTTTTCCTTTTCTTTCAGTGAAATCTGATAAGTGTCCTCTACTGTCCTTAATGACATCATGCTGATCTCATCCTAGATTTTATATCTCAAGACATTTATATATATGGAAACCTTTTCTTAATCTTTCTCTCACTGTCCAGTCCTGATATTTAGCTTGTAGAACTCCTCCATGTACTCTTAAACTATCATACCCTTCTGCCTCAGGTTTTGCAACTTCATGAATAGATTTATCTGATAATATTTTGGCATGAACTTAGCCTTCATCTTGGCTACCATTCTGTCACAATTCTTTATCTTCTGCTTGCCTTTGCTTCTCCTCTTAGCCTGCAGTTCATCCCACCACAATGCTACATGTCCTTTCAGTCTGGTGACAACATGTCTCACCTTTTTCTCCTCATCAACATCTTCACAGTTGAAATATTTGTCCACGAATCTTATCCAATCCAATAGCTCTTCAGCATATAGATTGCCTTCATACATTGGGATATTTATCTTGTCTCTTACTCCCAATCTAAAAACTGCTCTTAGTAAGCATTCCTCGGCAACATTTTCCCCTGCAGCTTCCTCGAATTCTAATTCTTCACTCTCTACATCATTGATCTCCCCAACATCAGGTTCCCTCCTCTACACTACCTCCATTTGTGTGAAGCTCTCTCATTTCTATTTGCATAGCACGATTGGATAAAGGTGGTTCCACACATCTCCTTGGTGGCATTGTGTTGACTGTCTCTCACACACATAGTACACCTTCAATCTCTTCTTCGTTTCCTGAAAACAATTTTAGGCTCTAATACCACTTGATGCAGATTCCCCTTCTCTCTTAAGGGGCTGTGCGACCTCCCGATCAAGTATCTTAGATTCCAAGCCAAATTGGCTCTCTGAAACCTTAGTGGTCTCACTTACAATTTAACACAGGCCGTTTCAGTCCTCTGGTGTAGGTTCTATGGCACCCACGACCTCTTCCTTCACGCTGTTGTACTCTCAAATTTTAGGTGCTAGCTCCTCTCTCCTTAGCCCTCTCCCGCATGTGACCTCGAGCTGTGACCTTGCGTAAACACGCGATTGCGAGCGACCAAAAGTGGTTTGGGACCACACCACTTTTCTCCTCGCAATTCACCTCCAACTTCCACGTACCCCTTTGCCGATACCGTGGTTTTGATTGTGACCCACTCTCGAATTTTTAATGTCCGAGCACTTTCTGACCCCATAATCAAGCATGATCGTCAATCTCATGATCTCAGATGGATCCTCTCAATCAACTGTTCATATCTGTCCCCTTTCCTTCCTCCTCTCCGGATCACACCCTCCTATATCTCCGCAATCTGTTGACATGTGCCCCTTTCAATTCAATGGTTGTGATTGATTTTTCCTTTTGGGCTTCAGGAGTTTCAACTCTCAATTTTTGTTCTCTCCGCAATGGCTATCTTTCAAAAATGGAAGATCTGCTGACACCTGTCCTCCCCAAATCGACGACCCTAGCCGATTTGGGACTTCAAAATTTGGAAATCTCAACTCTCATCTTTTCCAAAATGATTTTATCCAAAGCTCATGATCTATTGACGCGTGTCTCCTACATATCAATGACTGGGATTGCTTTGGGTCTTCGAACTTCAGAAAACTTCAACTTTCAAATTTCACTTTCCCTCGAAGTGCGTGGATTTCTTCTACGTGTCCTCTTGAATCAGATGACTATAATTTACTTCATGTCTCTACCCAGAGTCCATAGATTTATGCTGCATGTCCTCCTGAATCAGATGACTATAATTCACTTTGGACCTTTGGGTTCTAGAGATCCCAACTCTCAACTTCTCTAGAGTGCTTTTATCCAAAGTTTGCGATCTGTTGCCACACGTCCCTCTAGATCAGATGGTCTAGATTCACTTTGTACATCAGATTTCAAGGGTTTCAACACTCAACTGGAATCCTTGAAGTGAATTTCCCTAGAGCCTTAAATCTGTTGACATGTACTCCCCCTGATGACCAACGATCATGATTTACTTCGGTGATTTCACCTCCTCCTTGTCCACAAAATTACAAAGTTGTGGATCTCATGCCACCTGTCCCTCTTGATGATGGACGGTCCCTAATCACTTCGATACTTTGAGACTTTGGTATTCCAATCTCCTCTACACTTCAAGAGACTTAAAGCTCACACATCGTGCCGAGATCCAATGATCTGGAATGATCCCCGCTCCCTCCTGGACGGATATTAGCCGATGACTTGCGAAACCTTCAGAGCTTCACTCCCTTGGAGATTTCTCCCACTATCTCTCTTGAGATTTCTCCTTTGAATCCTTTGAATCCTTAGAGGTTTACTTTGACACTTAGTCGAATTCCAGATCTATGCACTTCTTGCAAAAAATTCTTATGCAAGACTTAGGTTCTTGCGGGCGACTGTGCACACCTTGCAACAATCACTTTGCGCCCCTTAACAAGAGAATTTTCACGCTATCTCTTCTGAGCTTCTGAGTCGAAATAGACTCTGTCAATGCACTCCTTGTGGACTATATGCACACCTTGCATGAGCTCAACCAAGAGAAAACAATTGAAACTTATAAAAACACTTCATAGTTTCATATACTCAATAATATAGCTCATTCATTCAAGAAAACAACAATAATAGGGAATTGTAAACAGTAGAAACACCATGCATTGGATCGATTTTCCTCTGCTATATTCATTCAAAAGTAAATGGCTACAACTATGATAAACAACAACAAGACTCAACAAGAACTAAATCACAACAAACTCCTAATAACTTGCAGCAACCTGATTCAGGCGTACAAAACCTCTATTTATCTCAGAGGGTTATTAGGGTTCCCTCCGACTACTTGTCTACTCGAAATCAAAACCTAACTGCTACCTAAGTTCCATTACATTCGATACTAGGAGTGAGACTCCCAGATCACTTGTGATCATTAAGCTTCCAAGCGTTTAAACTTATTCAGTTTTTCAATCAACTCCAAAATATTTGCAGGAAACGCCAACGATTTTGATTCCAAAATGATTCAAAGGTGTTGAGTTGTCTTGCCACACGTGCTTATTAGCGATGCTCCTGCATCACTCTTGTACATTCCCTGCAAAACATACTCATGATTTGTTAGATGATATAACATGAAAAACATATATTGCAAGTGCGTACCTTTGAAATTTGCAGCATCGTTCAACTTATCTTCTAATCTTAAACTAAACACCATATTGAAAAAAAGAGGTTAGAAACTGAATAAAAAAGGTTCAATGATCAGAACAAGATATAAACAATGGAATTTCAACTTTTACCATAAACTCAATTTTAATCAAAAGTAAACCTTTGACTTTGATTAGTCAACCTTTGACTTTGACCAATAACTCAAACCTGACATTTTTGTTGCCTGAGGACACCAGAGGGTACGATAGGATAGAGCATACTAGAATGTCTAGAGATTAGGTCCAATGCTTCACTTAAGGTGCTCAAAGAGTTGGATTAGGGTTTGTTGTAACTAAAAAATTAGAAACCCTAGTTGCAGTTGCAATTGGTGCTACAACGAGCTTGACAAAGAACTCCCGCTCTACCTTCCAATGGTTAGACTATTTTGAAGGTAGTGTGGGCCCATAACCTATTAAAATATTCAATGTGCTCATTTTACCATAGACAATATCACAATATTGTCACCCAACCATAGGCACACAACCACCCCCGAGCACCATAACCTTTGCTAGATAGAATGATTCCAGAAGTATCACTAGAACCGATAGATAACCAAGAGAGCGTATCTTTCTCCAAAGATAGCATACGAGACAAAAAGTTCCAAAACCACAGAACAAGAAAAATAACCAACTGTAGTAGTTGTAGTTTCACGTTTTCCAAGACGTCACCAAGAATACCACCAATATACTCCAAGATTGTTGGACAACTGAGAGGGGGGGTGAATCAGTTGTAACCTTGCTTAAACAATTATGCTTATTTTAAACTCTTTATAGAGCACTTAATGACAATCACAATAATGTAGGGAAGTAAGCAATAGTACATTCAACATCATTCACACATATGAGATACACAGAGAAAAATATTTCCTGAGGAAACCCATAAAGGGTAAAATCCTCTTCTTCTTTATATGATAAGTAATATTAACATTATTTACATTATCATACATATGAGCTCCAACTCATTGTGAGGCTACAACCTCTGTTTTGCAAGCTGCAACTTGCTGAGAGCACCAACTCTCTATTTTCTCTAGCACCCACTAGAAGGAAGAACCGACTCCCTAGTTTCTCTAGCACCCACTAGAAGGAAGCACCAACTCCCTGGTTTCTCTAGCACCCACTAGAAGGAAGCAACAACTCCCTAAGTGTTCCAGCACCAACTAGATGGAAGCACCAACTTCTAGTCACAAAGGCGCCAACCTGTATAACAAAGAACAATAGTTCTCCCTTGCACCACCCTGCCACCCTTGTTTCTCTGGATGCAACTAGATGGAAGCTACAACTCCCCGTGTTCAAGCACCCACTTGAACCTCTGAGAACAACAATCCTCCCTACCACCCTGAAATATAAATCTTTGCTACTGAAACTTATTACAGTGATATAATGTCCATCAAAGTCTTACCAGTCTCATCACTGTTATGCTACACTGCCCTGCTATGTCTGCCTCACTATCTTCATGCACACATCCTTGTTCTTTCTATTCTTCTACCTTTTATGCTCTTTGCACCATCTCCATTCAATGCACCATTCCTCTTCTATGCATTTCAACTGCTGCACTCTGCCTCATTCTACACACCTGAATCATGCTCAATAGAAACAACACCCATCTATTCTTTGTTCTGCATTCTTATAGTCTCTGTGCACCTTGTGCATGATCTATGTGCAATGCTTCTACATTCTCTTCACAACGAGTGATTTTCCTAACCATCATTATGACTCTTCAGCTTCTATGGCGGTTTAACCCATTTTTCCATCATCACTAGGTGTTATGCTGAGATTCCTTAGCCTGTCTACCAGTAGAGACTCTTCGTCTTCTCTGTCACAGTCGAGCTCATCCTCTCTGTTGCAGTTACAAGATTCAACGCTCTTCCATCTGTCAATCACCTCCTGAACAGTCTTCATTCCACTGGCAGATGCCTTGAGACTCTTCATCTTCTCTGGTGATCACCCTGAAGTCTCTTCCAGTCCTCTGGAAGAAACAATCAGTCATTTCTAGCAGTTACACTGTGAACCTCCAAAAACCACATCAACAATTCAATCACCACTGATCCATTAAATGTGAAGAGAAATAGTAGCCCTTCGATAATATTCCTGATTAACCTACACCGTTGGATCATAAATGATGGGTCTCATGCTTATTTTTCCATTTTGCAATTTGGCCTTTCGACATTTTGACATTCCGACATTTGGCTTTTTGACATCCCTGTGGTGAGGCATCTCAACTCTCCAAGTCACGATCTCTGAAATGGAGATTAGCTTCATGCTACCTCCTTCCTTGAGCCTTCGTCGATGTGACCATGGTTTATGAACAAGGGCCAATTCTGAACATGTATTTCACATTTCGCGTTTCGGGGATTTTGTGATGAGTCATCTAGACTCTCCATGTCCCAAACTCCAAAATGGAGCTTGTCTCTTCGATCTCTTCTCTATAGCTCTTCGACGATGTGACCACCGGAGGTGACCATAGCCTTATTTGAAAACACATTTCAGTGTTTCATAATTTTGGCATTCCTGTTGCAAAGTGTTTCGACACTCCAACTCCCGGTATCTGAAACCAACACCAAAAGGTGTTTTTTACATTTTGACATTTCGACATTCTGGCATTCCTTGTGATGAAGTGTTTTGACGCTCCATCTCCCGGTATCCAAAATCTACACAAAATGTGTTTTGAAATTTCTTATTTCGCGACTTCGAGACTCCTGTGATGAAGAGTCTTGACTCTTGACTCCTCCAACTCCTCATATCTGAACCTCTAGTCGATGTGCCTGTTTCGGGTTTTTGGGGTTTAACATTTCACGATTCTGGAACTCCTGATGATGAAGTGTCTCGACTCCTCAAACTCCCGGTATACAGAACTCCGAAATGGAGTCTTTGACATGCTCTGATCTTTTTCCTTTCAGGATTTCAGAGTTCGCTACTTCAAAGGTTAATGTTCCTTTGATCTTTGATTTCTTGGTCTTTGAAACTCCGAAATGGAGTCTTTATGGTGCTCTGATCTTTTTCCACGCATCCGCCCCCGATCAATTCTCGATCCAATGGCTCAAATCATTTTTCCATTTCGCATTTCGTGATTTTGAAGGATAGATCACTTCTTTCCTTTAACTTCTTGGTCAGCGAAATGTTGATTTGTGACCACGTGTCCTGCCTGAAGATGGACGGTCCTCCTTATTTTGGGATTTTGTAAGCCCGCTTAACCTTGCACTTTAAAGAATGTGCAAGTTCTCCTGGATCCAATGATGGTCAGACCCCGCGCTTGGATCTAATGCTCAAGATCTGTCCTCCATCTGCATGCACGTCCTATTTGAGTTTAGATCTGACAGTCATCAGGAATTCTGAATGGGATCCAACGATCACTGCTGCTTCTCCTCCTGAGCTTATGCATCCTCCTGACTTGGAAGAATTTCTAAGTGTTAAAGGCCTCGACCTTTGATCCGCCTGAGATCTTGAGTACGCTATCTCTCTTGAGTTTTGGCAATGAGTTAACCTCATCCTTGGTGCACACCTACGCACTGCATGCGACTCTACGCTAATCCTCCTAAGCTTATGTTGTTCCTATTTTTCCATCGATGCACACTCTAATCTTTCCATCAATGACAAGCACACTCTGCACTCTGCGTGCACCTATGCACTATCTCTTCTAGTCTTCACAAGCTTTCTCTGCTGCGTCTCCCCAAAATACTTCTGGTGCCCACCTGGCACATTGTACCTGCACTCAAGCCATCATCGTTGCTGTACTTTCCATCAATGACAAGCATACGCTGCCTGTAAAACATGCCATCATTGCTGCTATTCTTTCCATCAATGACAAGCATGATTTTCTTGTAAACATGCCAACAATCTCCCCCTTTGACATTGATGGAAACCCTGAACGACTGCTCTAATCTGTTTGGACCTCCAACTGTAGCATCTAGTCTAGACCACTCCTTTTCTGCCCCTTTGACATCAATGTCAAAGAGAACACACTCCCCCAGAGCTAATCCTTCTGAGGCTTTGATACTTGACAGATTCTGATGATACAAGGCTTGAAACTTCTCCAACTCTTTCCTTGTTTTCACTACTTCTTCTTCTGAGGCTTCAGATCTTGCCTTCTTTTCTGATAACTGTTGTTTCAGAATGTCCTCTATTTTCTTTGCCTCTTCTAATTCCACTTTTAGCAGGACAAAGTCTTCATCAAGCTATTTACTGTCTTTCTCGAACTATATCAACAATTGTTTTTTCTTTCTGTTCTTCATTCTGAGTCTGTCAATCTCTTCCAGTGCACTGATCAATTCTCCTTCCAAATTAACCACAGCTTCTTCTTCATTAGCCTCACTGCCTGTGATTTTATTATCATAATCCTCTTTAGCCATAAGAATGAAGTCATTTTCCTTATCTTCATAGGAAGAGTCACTATCGGTGTCTTATGAGGAGTCATCATTGTTTACACATAGACTTTTCTTTTTATCAAATCTTTTGGATTTGAACTTCTTTTCACCTTCAAAGTTCTGATCATGTTTCTTGTGTGAATATTTATTTGCGAAATGACCTATTTTACCACATTTGAAACATTTGAAGGGTATCTTACCTTGGTACTTACCTGATCCTTTCTTTAGTCTTCTCACGAATTTTGCTTCAATTTCATCAGGCTCAAAATCTTCATTCTTATTTGCTTTAAATGATTCTTCTCTAGAGGTGGGTTTATCTGTAACTATCCTCATTTCATATGCAATCAATGTTCCTAGAAGTTGATCAAAAGCCAAAGTATTTATATCATTTATTTCTTCTATAGCTGAGACCTTTGGGTTGAACCTATCTGGTAGAGATCTCAAAATTTTATGAACTAAGGAGGGTTCCTCAATTTTTTCACCAAGTGATTTCATTGCATTTACTAGTTCTTCAACTCTCATAAAATACTTCCCAATGGTTTCATCTTATTTCATCTGTAGCTTTTCAAACTATACTCTGTAGGTTTGAAGCTTGTCATCTTTTGCCTTCTCATTACCTTCATAACTGCTAATGAGTTTGTCCCACATTTCTTTGGCAGTTTGAAGATGCATCACGTTTACAAACTCGACTTCTGCAAGTCCATTCAAGATAGCATTCATTCCCTTAGAATTAAATCTAAATTATAACTTATCATCCTTGGAATCTAGCACAACAGGCTTTATGTATCCATTCTCTACTACATCCCAAATATCATCACCTAAGGCCATTAGGTATGTTATCATTCTAACCTTCTATAAGGAGAAGTTTGTTCCATTAAACATAGGAGGCTTAGTGACTGAAGTCCCTTCATGACTTGACATGTTTAAGCTCTAGAATCTAACCTTAGATAAAAGGGGCTAGCTCTGATACCAATTGTTGGACAACTGAGAGGGGGGGTGAATCAGTTGTAACCTTGCTTAAACAATTATGCTTGTTTTAAACTCTTTACAGAGAACTTAATGACAATCACAATAATGCAGGGAAGTAAGAAATAGTACATTCAACATCATTCACACATATGAGATACACAGAGACAAATATTTCCTGAGGAAACCCATAAAGGGTAAAAACCTCTTCTTCTTTATATGATAAGTAATCTTTACATTCTTTACATTATCATACATATGAGCTCCAACTCATTGTGAGGATACAACCTTTGTTTTGCAAGATGCAACTTGTTGATAGCACCAACTCTCTGTTTTCTCTAGCACCCACTAGAAGGAAGCACCAACTCCTTGGTTTCTCTAGCACCCACTAGAAGGAAGAAAAAACTCCCTAAGTGTTCCAGCACCAACTGGATGGAAGCACCAACTTCTAGTCACACAGAAACCAACCTGTATAACAAAGAACAACAGTTCTCCCTTGCACCACCCTGCCACCCTTTTTTCTTTGGCTGCAACCAGATGGAAGCTACAACTCCCTATGTTCAAGCACCCAATTGAACCTCTGAGAACAATAGTCCTCCCTAGAACCTCCCTACCACCCTGAAATATAAATATTTTCTACTTAAACTTATTACAATGATATAATGTTCATCAAAGGCTTACTAGTCTCATCACTGTTCTGCTACACTGCCCTGCTCTGTCTGCCTCACTATCTTCATGCACACATTCGTGCACTTTCTATTCTTCTGCCTTTTATTCTCTGTGTGCCATGCCCATTCAATGCATCATTCCTCTTCTGTACATTTCAGCTGCTGCACTCTGCCTCATTCTACACACATGAATCATGCTCAACAACAACAACACCCATCTCTTCTTTGTTCTGCATTCTTATAGTCTCTGTGCACCTTGTGCATGCTCTGTGCACAATGCTTCTGAATGCTCTTCACAGTGAGTGCTCTGCCTGATCATCATTATGACTCTTCAAATTCTCTGGCGGTTTAACCCATTTATCCATCATCACTGGGTGTTATGTTGAGATTCCTTTGCTTGTTTACCAGTCGAGAATCTTCGTCTTCTCTGTCACAGTCGAGCTCATCCTCTCTGTTGTAGTTACAGGCTTCAACGCTCTTCCATTTTTCAATCACCTCCTGAACAGTCTTCATTCCACTGGAAAATTCCCTTAGACTCTTCATCTTCTCTGACAATCACCCTGAAGTCTCTTCCAGTCCTCTGGTAGAAACAATCAGTCGTTTCTAGCAGTTACACTGTGAACCTCCAAAAACCACATCAACAACTGAATCTCCATTGATCAATTAACTATGAAGAGAAACAATATCCCTTCTATCATATTCCCGATTAACCTGGACCATTGGATCATAAATGATGGGTCTTGCGCTTATTTCGCCATTTCTTAATTCAGCCTTTTGACGTTTTGGCATTCCAACATTCAACTTTTCGACATCCCTGTTGTGAGGCATCTCAACTCTCCAAGTCGCGACATCCAAAATGGATATTAGCTTCATGCTACCTTCTTCCTTGAGCCTTCATTGATGTGACCATGGGTTATGACCAAGGGCCAATTCTGAACATGTATTTCGCATTTCGTGTTTTGGGGAATTATTGATGAGTCGTCTCGACTCTCCATGTCCCAAACTCCAAAATGGAGCTTGTCTCTTCGAGATCTTCTCTACATCTCTTCGACGATGTGACCACCAGAGGTGACCATAGCCTTATTCGAAAACTCATTTTGGCGTTTTTTCATTTCGACATTCATGTTGCAAAGTGTTTCGACACTCCAACTCTCGGTATCCGAAACCAATACCAAAAGGTGTTTTTCACATTTCATCATTTCGACATTCCAACATTCCTTGTGATGAAGTGTTTTGACACTCCATCTCTCGGTATCCGAAATCTACACAAAAGGTGTTTCGACGTTTCGCATTTCACAACTTCGGGACTCCTGTGATGAAGAGTCTTGACTCTTGACTCCTCCAACTCTTGGTATCTGAGCCTCCTGTCGATGTGCCTGTTTCAGGTTTTTGGGGTTTTTCATTTCGCAATTTCGGGACTCCTGATGATGAAGAGTCTTGACTCTTCCAAATCCCGGTATCTGAAACTTCAAAATGGAGTCTTTGGCATGCTCTGATCTTTCGCCTTTCGGGATTTCGGGGTTCTCTACTTCAAAGGTTAATGTTCCTTTGATATTTGATTTCTCGGTCTGTGAAACTCCGAAATGGAGTCTTTGTGGTGCTTTGATCTTTCACCACACATCCGTCCCCGATCAATTCTCGATCTAATGACTCAGATCATTTCTCCATTTCGCATTTCGCGATTTGGAAGGATAGAGCACTTCCTTCCTTTGACTTCTTGGTCAGAGAAATGTTGATTTGTGACCACGTGTCCTGCCCGAAGATGGACGGTCCTTCTTCTTTCGGGATTTTGTAAGCCCACTTCACCTTGCACTTTAAAGAACATGCAGGCTCCCCTAGATACAATGACAGTTAGACCTCACACTCTGATCTAACACCCGAGATCTGTCCTCCATATGCACTCTCTTCCTATCTAAGTTCAGATCTGGCGGTCATCGAGAATTCTGAATGGGATCCAATGATCACTGTCACTTCTCCTCCCAAGCTTACGCATCCTCTTGACTTGGAAGAATTTCTAAGTGTCAAAGGCCTCGACCTTTGATCTTCCTGAGATCCTAAGTATGCTATCTCTCTTGAGCTTTGGCAATGAGTTAACCTTGTCCTTGGTGCACACCTACGCATTGCGTGTGACTCTACGCTAATCCTCCTGATCTTACATTGTTCCTGTTTTTCCATCGATGCACACTCTAATCTTGCCATCAATGAAAAGCACACTCTACACTCTACGTGCACCTCTGCACTATCTCTTTTGGTCTTCATGAGCTTTCTCTGCTGCATATCCCCAAAATACTTTTGGTGCCCACTTGGCACATTGTACCTATACTCAAGCCATCATCACTGCTATACTTTCCATCAATGACAAGCATACACTGCCTATAAAACATGCCATCGTTGTTTCTGTTCTTGCCATCAATGACAAGCACGCTCTTCTTGTAAACATGCCAACAAAGATGTCACCAAGAATATCACCAAGAGATACTAGAAGATAAGGCACATATCTTAGGCTATATAGCGCTAGAGAGAGAGACCAAGAATCACCCCAGAATATGTACCTTCCAAACTTGCAGCTGCAGCTCCAAACTTGCACTAGACTTGATTGAGATAGTGAGTGAAGTGAGTGAGTACAAATGAGCTCAAGCACCCTCTATTTATAGTGGTTCTTGTCACTTGTCTGGGCCGACTTGTCCTTCTAGAAGCTAATACTTTATTATTAATGCTTTTACTGAATCGAATTGTCTTCTAGGGTTTGTACACGTCTGTTTAGGGTTTCTCTTGCTTTCATAATATTCTATTCTAGCCAAAGGTCACACATGGAGGTTAATACCTCCCGTAACTACCACAATATCAACATCAACTCCCCATGTCCCTTGTTTCATATATGTCTATGTATATTTGCTACCGGTTATTAAAACCAACATTATGTTCTTATGATGACATGCAAAAATTAGTATGTAGCCCTTTTATATTCATGTTATGTTCTCATGATGGAACATGATAATTATTATGTGATTATTTGATATTTATTTTAGGATGATGATATGTTCTCATATGGAATGTAGTAACATGCAGTTGTTTTCTATTCATGATGAGACATTGATGACTTTATGATTATAACTAGTGCTTGGTTTCTTGATGTGAAATGGAGCTAGATAGGAGAGCCACTCCAAGGTCCTATAAGGTTGATTCATTAAATATCTCATGGGGTTCCATAACCATGAAGGAAAGACCTTTTAATAAGTGACTTTTTTTGGGTTGGGGACAATCTCAATCACTTATCCTATACCAGTCTTACCTTTACCTCCTTTGACAACAAAATTCCAAGAAGAGGGTTGGAGTTATACTCACTTGTAGACACTACAACACAATATATGACTTATCCCAATCACCTATAGTGATGTCATCCCTTGAATTCCTTCATATGTGTCCTCTACAATGAAATGATTTACTAGCTTCTTTGGGCATTATTGATCCTTCATATGACATGATGATTACCTTTGATTGTAACAAGGTTGAACCATGTCCATTACCCCCTTCAATGGCCTCTCAAATTCTAGTGTCCATTAATAATTCCATCATTCATTGATGCATTATTGATGAAGACTTGTCCACATGCATCATGTCAGCCCAATTCTAGAAGAAGTTAGGCTCCCCAACATTCGCCCCATCTACGATTTCTCTTCGCACGTATGATGGTTGGTCCTCTCAACCTGAAGGTATTTATGACAACTATCCCATCCAAGTGGGAGGGAAGTAAGTGTGCATTGACATTGAAGTTATAGATTCCTTGTGGGACTACATCCTTCTAGGTCAAAGATTCATCTATGCCATGAAGGAAGTGGCTTCTTCGATCTTTTGTAAGATGATCTTCCCCCATAATATAGGGTTTCCCATGCATGGGGATTGGGGGAATTCCATATTAATGGAACCTTGGGAGGTAGGTATAGACTTGGGAAAGGAATCTATAAAGGTCCATTGTTGGATAGAGGGGGATCAGAAGAATCAGTAGGTTGTTCCTAAGGAGGCATATCATACCAACGGAATGTAAGGTACCATATGTAATATAATATGTAGAAACAAGAATATTCAACAAATATCAATGGAACAACAAAATATGAGAAGATCAATAGTAAAAATAATATGTTTATTCAAATAAATCAATGTTCACTTGCCTCTTTGAGGGGGCAACTTCCAGCAGAGAAAAGCTCTATTATAATAATTCTTAAGATAATATTTCTCATGCCTCCTACTCTAATTTATACTAATTCTATCTTCTAAATAAAATTCTAGAGGAATATCTTTCTAGAAGCAGAAGATTCTATTAGGTCTTCTTACATTGACTTGTTCACATTTATTAAATAGGCCTTACTAACTAATGTCGGCCTTTATTACATGGAAAATATATTTAGGCCTTATTAACTAATGTCAACATTTATTACATGGAAAATATATTATTCTATCTACGTGAAGGGTTAGGTCCCCAACATTCCCTCCCCCTTGAAAAAAGGCCTTGTCCTCAAGGCTTAAGATGAGGAAACTACTGCAGAATGGTAGCCGGTTCCCAAGTGGCATATTTTGGTGGAGTATCCTTCCAGTGAACCAAAACTTCCTTGATGATGTGCCGACGAAGACGACGCTCTCTCTGGTCCAATATGACTTGTGGCTACAACCAAATGGAACATTCTTCATCCAACTCTGGTAGGCTGGTCTGGGTGTGGCATTTAGTGCCAATCAAGGATGATTTTAGGGGAGAAATTGCGCTCATGGGCGAAATTAAGGGGCCTCCAAATTTTTGTTGGGCGATTTTTTGTATTATAATGGTTTTTTAAATTTTTTTTCATTCGCCCATAGTTTATTTTAAAAGAAAAAATGTATGTAGGTTTAGCCCCGGTTTTTAGGAGGGAGAGAGAAGAAAAACAAAATTTAGCCCGTGAAAATTGGAGCTCCAAGATTTCATTCGCCCAATACCAGGAAATATGGGAGTTTCCGGTAGAAATTCGCCCTCCCATTTGGTTTAAATCAAGGTTTAAAGTTTAATTCGCCCCCAATTTCATAGTATGGGCATTTACCATATTTAATCTTCTGTTCACCCGATTTCTAAAGAGCAAGGAGATTTATGGGAGCAATTTGTCCCTGCCATCCAATATAAATCATACATGATCTACCAATATGTTCATTGGGTTTAATTTGAATCTTTTTGATGATTTTTCTCATCTCCAAAGGTTCTTGAGTGCCGGGCGGGTTAACACGATTGAGCTTGCAGTTTTTTAGGT